>CM044011.1:37814370-38109370 GCA_024085815.1 Flaveria linearis
ATGCATGTATGTATGTATGTATGCATGTATGTATGTACGCATGTATGTATGTATGCGTGTATGTATGTATGCGTGTATGTATGTATGCGTGTATGTATGTATATGTGTTGTATGTATGCGTGGTGTATGTATGTATGCGTGATGTATGCGTGTATGTATGTATGCGTGTATGTATGTATGCGTGTATTTATGTATGCGTGTATGTATGTATGCGTGTATGTATGTATGCGTGTATGTATGTATGCGTGTATGTATGTATGCGTGTGTGTATGCAGGTGTGTATGATGTATGTGTGCATGTGTGTGGATATGTGTGTGTGTGGATATGTGTGGTGTGGATTGTGTGTGTATGTATGTGTGTGGATGTATGTGTGTGTGTATGTGTGTTGTGTATGTGTGTACGTATGTATGTCCGTACGTATGTATGTACGTACGTATGTATGTACGTACGTAGGTATGTACGTACGTACGTAGGTACGAACGTAGGTATGTACGTACGTAGGTATGTACGTACGTAGGTATGTACGTACGTAGGTATGTACGTACATTGGTATGTACGTACGTATGTATGTACGTACGTATGTTTGTACGTACGTATGTAGGTACGTGTATGTAGGTACGTAAGTATGTAGGTACGTACGTAGGTACGTACGTACGTAGGTACGTACGTACGTCGTTCGTACGTACGTACGTTCGTAGGTACGTACGTAGGTACGTACGTACGTAGGTACGTACGTACGTTTTACGGTAGGTACGTACGTACGTAGGGTACGTACGTACGTAGGTACGTACGTACGTAGGTACGTACGTACGTAGGTACGTACGTACGTAGGTACGTACGTACGTAGGTACGTACGTACGTAGGTACGTACGTACGTAGGTACGTAAGTACGTAGGTACGTACGTACGTAGGTACGTACGTATGTATGTTGTGGGTATGTATGTGTGTATGTCTGTATGGTGTGTCTGTGTTTGGGTGTATGTGTGTATGTGTGTATGTGGGTGTGTGTGTTAGTGTGTGTGTGGTATGTGTGTGTATGTATGTATGTATGTATGTATGTATGATGTATGTATGTATGTATGTATGTATGTGGATGTATGTGTGTGGTGGTGTGTGTGTATGTATGTATGTATGTATGTATGTATGTATGTATGTATGTATGTATGTATGTATGTATGTATGTATGTATGTATGTATGTTATATGTATGTATGTATGTATGTATGTATGTATGTATGTATGTATGTATGTATGTATGTATGTATGTATGTATGTATGTAGTATGTATAACAAGTGCATGCTCTAGGGATGTGTGATTATACATAGTTAAGATTCTTTGAGCATATTATAGTTAAGAAGGTTTGGATTTAGAACCTTATAACCCGGAGTTAAAACATAGATTACACTATCATGTAAAGAACATGAAACGTCGATATGGTTGTTGTAAGAGAGCACCAAACATGTTTTATTTGAGGTCCCATAGATGATGTCAAATGTTATTCCATAAATCCACACATTGGGGCTTAGATAAAGGAGCAATGCAAGAGTGTGAATACTCAATTGATGAGGCCACAGACTTTGTCTTCTCGATTATATAAACTACATCCACAAGAAACTTATTAGAGGGCCTTGGAGCTTGAGCTCTGAGGGCACTCTAACGTTCAAGTTAGTATATGTATTAGGTGTATTAAAGCATAAACAAAAATCTATAAGAGCAAGAGTAATATGATAGGTATGTGACGTTTGAGCTAATTAAGGAAGTGAAGTATAATGAGTAAGAGAATAGAGAATTCAGGGGGGTCCTTTACTTGGCTTGAAGGGTGATATTTATAACGTTTGTTTGTGAGACATTAGACAACAATTTTGTTTAAAGTAGTCTGCAACCAAGCATTTGTATCTGGACTCTTTAAGTGGAGAGTTTTACACCTCTTATTGCAAATAGTTGTATTTGACATTAATGCTTATTATCCTAATAGTTACATTGTCTTACGATGTTATTGAACTTTGTATCCTATTGCAAAATTATTTATCTAATATATAGGGTTTTTTTTAATATTACTAAGGGGGTTTTGGGTTTTGACATGTAGGGTACCCGCCCTTGGCAAGGGCGTTTCTGAAATCTAGGTTAACGCACCTCGTTCAAGATACAAACGCATTTGTCTTCTTGTTAGAACTCGCCCATGGGAGGGGTGAGTTCTTAAAAAGCTTTTATCAAGTCAAATCAATGATAAAGTAAAGGTTATCGTCCCAAGAACATATTTTGACAACCATCTTCTCACATCCACTTTCAAATAAATTTCAACTACTACATCAATTACTTCAACCACCTAATTCAATGATTTCCAGACAAAAAATTTTCTTATATAAACCCATAACACATTCAAAATGAATACACAAATACAAAAACTTTCTTCGTATTTTACACATAAAAATGAGGTGAAGATACATTAGGTCCCTTTAATAAGTGGTCAACATAGTGTTGATTATTATTTTCGAGAACAAGAAAGTGATGAAGGAATATTACGTGTAGGATGGGGTAATAATGGTTTCTCGGACCACATTGATGAAGAGCCTATCCCAGATAACATTATGAGGTATATCAGATTGACAGGTTTTGCTGGTGTGATTGAGTGGGGTTATCGTAAACTTGATCGTGGACTTATCTCTTCTTTGGTGGAGATATGGAGGCAAGAGACACACATTTCACTTAACGGTTGGAGAAACTTTAGTAATCCTTCACGATGTACAAGTTTTATGGGGTTTACTAGTTGAGGGTGATGTTGTTTCTAGTTTTGACTATATCATGAATACTACTAAAATTTTAGTAAGGTTTGAATATTGAAGGGGTCTACCCTCGCTACACATGCTGTAAGTGATTACAAATTAACCCTACCATTTATTTTAGAGGAAATAAAGAAACCTTTCCTTAATAATGCCACCGACTTTCAATGCATCTAGCGAGATAGATTGATAATATATAATATGATTGGTGTAAATTTATTTCCTTATACTTCTAGCAACTTGGTGCATCTAAATATTTAAACCATATAGAAAAATTTAAATTAGTGTGATAGGCTTAGTTGGAAAGTGCAGTTTTGGCATGTTTATATTAACAACTGTGCGAGGAAACAATATTACATTTAAGAGGTTGGTGGCCCTTTATTCCTGTTGCAATTATGGGCATGGGAAAGATGAACTACTATGTGTCCACAAAATATTCGCCTCGTTGATTTCAGATTACCATATGGTGCATGGTATGTGAAAACAAAATTCTATGTGTTGGTTATTTCCGGAAGTCTTATATTTTTCTATTTAACCGGGATTATTTTGAAACTTGTAAAGATGGCATGTGAACTAAGTTATCTAAACGCCACTTCAAATTGTTTGAGCGCGTATCGTTCCCAACTACATTCGTTAGTTGATGCCATGGTATTAACTTTAAATAATATTATTTTGTATAACTTAGCATTGTGAAAACATTTTAATTAACTGATTATTTTTACATCAATTAACCAAAAGCCTTATGATAATCGTAACAGCCCTCTCGGAACCAAAGTAAGTTATGAAATTGTAAAAAAAAATAAAAAAAATAAAAATGTTAGGACCGTATACGTACGGAGTACTAACTGATTCTTCGTTATACCGGATCAAATAGTGTGGAATCCTATTTGATTGGTGATCCAATCAGGGAGAACGTAATCAAGATCAAACCTAACGATTAGAAAACGTTAAGAATGGACTAGGGATGATCTTAGACGTTCTATGAACTTGGAATGGATGAACATGACGCTCTGGGTCGACTAGGGTTACAGTATTCGAAGTGTTTTGTTTTTCCACGAATTAAGTGGTATTTATAGGTTACAGCTATCATTCGTACGACTGAGCCAAGCGACTGGCTCAGTCGTGCGACTGAGTCATACGATTGGTTCATTTGGACGACTGAGTCAGTCTTATGACTCAATCGTACGATATCTTGACGGCCACTTGTACAAGATGTATACATCTTAAGTAGACAAGTTAGTTAGCCACATAGGGTCGAATACCCTAATTGTCTCAACCTTCCCTTCCTTTTCCAACACTATGACGGCCTCACCAGTGCGCCAGTCATAATACCACCATTTAAAATGGGGTGCAAAATCTTGTGGCATTTCCCTCAGTGGAATACGTGACATTGTGCGCGGAGGGTGCCATCTCAAAACTACCTTCGGTCTTCCGGAGGTGGGATCTACCTCTGTCTTGTGAATCAACCTTTTGGGCTGTTGAGGTTTAAAATTTACCCACCACGTATGATACTCTTTCTTTAGTGCCTGCTCATACCATCCTGACACCTTTCTTGGAACAGCATATAGGAGGCTCAAGTTGGCTAGACGGTTAAGCTCAAATCCAGGGAGAGTTTTCAGATCGTGTGGGAATCTGAAATATTCAATTCCTTTCTCCCTCTTGATAGCATACACCTTGAGATCTTCAAGGTATGCCCAGCTGATAATTTTGCCAGACACCTTCTGATGCTTCTTTATCTTGTAAAGCTTGGTGTAGGCATTTGACTTGTTTTGCACACGCTGTTTCTTCATCTCCTCCAGGAAAGCTATCCATTCATCCCTTTTGGATGCTAGATCAGCATCATTTGCCTGAGGTTCTTCTGCTGCAGCTGCTTTAGCAGCAGTCATCTCTTCTACCTTATCGAAGATGTTGCTGTCAAATGTTTCCCCCAGATCTGGGAGAACTTCGCCTTCGGCGTTAGTATACTGAGGATAGTGATCAGCAGTAACGTCCTCAATCTCCACTTCATCACGTCTTGTAGTTCATCGTCACTGACTATGTCGACCTCTGGAGCACTTTTCACCAGCTCGTCAGGATTCAGACTAAACAGTTCTGCAATTTGTTCATCTGTTAAGTCATGAATTATCTCCCCCTCCTCAGCAGTGTAGCTGACTGATCATTGAACGATCCCTTGTAGATTGAGGATCATCGTCAATTTAGAATCAATGTGACAGAGGGGCACTACATCGTGTTCATCTACTTGTTTAGCTGAACCTCTTTAACAACCAATTACAACACAAGTAAGTATACATTAAGCACATAAATGATGTTGGTTTAACCTTTTAATTTTATTTATAAAGCACAAAATTTGATACAAATGTTCAAGTACAAAGTTTAAATAATGAATGGACGTCTAGTCTTGAGCTTTGCCTTGAATCTGAGCTTGTTTTTCTGTAGAGTGGGAGGTTGACGGAGCAGACGAGAAAGCCCTCTGATCTTGTTTTCTTTTGGTTCGTTGTTCTTGCCCAGGATCAGAGGGAGAAGTAGCTGCATCTCCATCTTTGTCATCACCTTCCCTGTCATGGGACTCCCCATCACCATCCATATCATCATTGTCATCATTATCCTCGTCGTCTTGATCCTCATCTTCATCATCATCATCATCGTCATCATCACCATCATCATCCTTTATTTTCAGTGGCTCATCCTTACTGCCCTTCAGTTTGAGCATGATGGTCTTCTTGGCCTCTTCCAACTCCTCAATCTTCTTAGAAGATATGACATTTTGCTCCTGAAGTTGGGATATCTCTAATCTCTAAGAAGCAATCTGCTGTGCCTGCTGAGATATCTGCTCAGATTGTGCGGCAGTAAGATCTACTAGCTGACGAATCTGAGCAGTCTTCTCGTCATCGGCAGCCCACAGCTTCAGTACCATTTTGTTTAGTGCTGCCAGCTATTCTTCTACTCCAAATTGAAGGAGAGATGATCCTGGGGAGCGTGGGATGATCCGGCTTGAGTAGCAGTGATGGGTGGTGTAGTGGTGAAGATTGGTGGTGGTGTTTGAGTAGAGGTTGTGGACGGTGGAATGGTGGTGGTGGGTGGTGTTATAGTAAAGGGTGGTATTGAGCTAGTGGGTGGTGGAGTGGTGTTGGCTGTGGTGGTAGTAGTGGTAGTGGGTGGTGTATTGGTGGTAGCTGTGGTGGTGGTAGTGGTGGTAGCTGTGGTGGTGGTAATAAGAGTAATCCTCCTTCGTTTTGGCTTCTGCCCATGAGGCTGAGCCATGCGTTTCCTCCGTGTCCCCTTGACACAGAGGCTCCCCTCGGTTACTGGGAGAGGCTGGGGTGTAGGATGGATCAGCCGAAGAGCTCCCAGACTCTCCCGGGCGTCCTCCAACCGCCCTTATCCCTTGCTCAGTTGCCACTACCCGACTTCCCACAGTCCGGGTAAGTGGTGCTTCATCAGATTCCTCCTCCTCTTGCATATGATAGTCAGGGTGTATCGGAGCTGGTTCAGGTTTTTCCTGACCATCTCCTCCATGATCCGAGTCATGATCGTCATCGGAGGGTAGAGCCACCTGCTCGACATCAGAATCACTGTCATCGTGGCGCCACTTCCTCTTCGCCGGCACCACGTAGTCTTCTCGGGCCAGATGCCCAAACAACTCCTCACCGGGGGCTTCACCTGCTTCCCCCGGTAAACCTTCATTCTACCCAATGTCATGTCGTCCATGACCTCCAGAACGACAGCATCTTCTTTCTCCTTCGGAAGCTGGGGAAGCTTCTGATCAATGATCATCTGTATAAACCTCGGCTACATGCAGAAGCTTTCCTTCCCTTGGTTTCGATGTTCTCCACCAAATAGGTGAAGATCATCCGTGAAAAGCTGAACGGATGGTTCAGCACTAACGCAACGTATGTGTTCTGAATCTGCTCAGATAGTTCATCAAAGCCTCCTTTCCTTGAGGCGATGCATCTGAGCAGCACATGAGCTAGATACTTGAACTGGGGGCACAGATTGCTCTTGTTGAGCATACCTGAGTTGATGTCCCCAGAATACTTAGCCCGTAGAAAACACCCTCTAATAGTCAGCGGGTGTAGCCGAGTTGGACAGTCACTATCGTCCCCAAACTCCAGGACTGTCCTCAGATCTTCCTCTATGATCTCGATGGCCTGGCCAAAGATAGAGCTCCTGATGCGGTAGGGCTCGATGGATCTATCTACAGCCGCATTCTCCCAGAATGCCTGCTGTACCGAGCGATAGGGAGTGCAGGAAGTAGATATGGCTTTGAAGATCCTCGATCTCCTCAAAAATGCGATAATGCCAGAGAACTCTGCTGCATTCCTGGATGTCAAATCCACATGAGCACAGATGTTGTGCTTCGTGCTCATTACCCTGCGACTTGCCATCTGTCACACAATGTAAGTAAACGTTAGTGCGTGTTGAAGATAGCAAATTACGGTCAATGAACTTTACACCTTGGTCAAGTCGTGCGACTGAGCAAACGAATGAATATATTCATGAAACTGAGTAGGACGACTGAGCTTTATACGTGCGAATGGGTTCATACGTACGACTAAGTCAAGCGAATGGACTTAGTTGGGCGACTGAACTTAGTCGTATAGTTCAGTCGTGTGCCTGAACCATTCGTCTATCTCAGTTGTGCGACTGAGACTAGTCGTCATCTCAGTCGGGCGATTGAAGTTCATCAGTGTGTCCAGTCGCCTACTCGACGGTTTTTCCATTCAAATTCTTGTTTTGAGCTATACTTGATGTTAAATGTCGAACTTAGGCTCATTACACTCAGAAACGACCGATTAAGCATATTTTGAGATTTGTTTGAACTTTTAGCTTATTTTGGACAGTCTATTTGTTCATTATGTTCTCAGGTACTGTTGGGTTGAAATTCGAGAGATTCGATATGTCATTGATTGGTGTTATTGATGAACCATCTCGCACATTACCTGTATAAGTACACTTGAACGTTAAAACACACAAATAGATGAAGATATGAATAAAACAAAATTTTGGCAGAGGTTCGTCTAGGTCGTACGAATAAGGGGGCGATTTGGGTGAGTGAGCGACTAATGCTGATTCGCCCTGTATTTATACTAGGACAAATCCTAGTCAGGCGACTGAGCCTAGTCGCTTAGGTCAGTCGTGCGACTGAGCCTAGTCGTATAGGTCAGTTGTGCGACTGAGTCTCAGTCGTGTGATTAACCCAATCGTCCATCCCCAATTGTGCAATTGACGTTCATCCAAACGACTGTTACAGTCGGTCACCTCCAATCGTACGATTGGATTCATTCGCACTGCCCATTCGTACGACTTGACTCAATCGTGTGTTCCAATCGGACGACTGGATCATACTAATGGTTCAGTCATGCGAATGGCCATACTTGTAACATTTTAACCATCTTACCATACGACATTTAATTCCATTTAATAGTAGATAGAACGTTATTGACAGTTTGATCACCTCAGACATGACCATTTTAATAAAACAGTTTGATCACCTCAGATATGATCCATTTATCCACCCGATCACCTTAGATGTAATCCATTTATCCACCCGATCACCTTAGACGTGATCCATTTATCCACCCGATCACCTCAGATGTGATCCATTTATCCACACGATCACCTCAGACGTGATCCATTTAACCTTTCAGAAACAATTTGTTTAAGTAAACGTTAAGCTCGTTTAGTGACACTAACAGATAACAATATACACAGTCCACATTGACACACTTATACTAATAAATTGAAAAATTTTAAACTACGAACAAAATGAACATCTTTTTGTGATTTTTGTTAGGGCAGGTTTGTGTAGCCTATTAGCATTGACATTATATCAAGAACAGACTCATTTGGAATCAGACAGGCATATACACCATTACTTGGAACATTTTGTGCTAATTACACCTTGCATGATGACATATCACATTTTGTACTGATCTAAGACTTCTAAGCACTAACTGGGAATCATGTTTGAACTAATATGTAATACTCATTGATTTTGACCATCAGGCGATGCAGCCACGACGATTGTCATTATATTTGTCCACTTAAATCCATACACAGACTTTTGACACACATCAGCGATTAATTAGATGAATTAGATCAACAAGTATTTGTGTGTTCCACAAGTATATGGTAATCAATCTTCCTTAGGAGATTTTTGAGCGGTCTAGGAATTTTGAAGATTTGGTTCTAAGAATTGTCAAAGAGATGCTAAGCCTCAGGTCAGTGCCATCGCACAGCAGAGAGGCGCAAACAACAATGAATTCTTAGAACAGGTAGGGCATGCCAAGCCTCAGGTCAGTGCCATCGCACAGCAGAGAGGCGTAATACCTATCTTCTTCTTAGAGCAATGTATTATAATATGCATTTTTTCTGTGACATTTGTCATCTTTTGCTCTGTTTATCAGGTCTTTGCTCACATTTGTGGCATTTGCTTGCTCCTCACCCCTTATTGGAAATTGATTGATTGTGCAGACCAGGGATACCATGAAAACCCACAACTTGTTGAATTATTTTAATTTAAGCCAATTCACTGATGATGTCTACTGATCTATTGTGTTGAATCTACTGACACATCGTATGGTGCACTTGAACAACCCTAGATCTACTTTCTCCGAGTGGTTACAGTACCAATTAAATGTACTATCATTTTCCCATTTTGTTAGACTTAGACTTCCCTGATTTATAAATTATCAGTGATTTAATTAACATTTCTGAACAGAAAATCATTTTGGTGTTCCAAGTAACTCGATGCCTGTGTACTATCATTTTCTAATTTTTATCGAGTCACATTTCCAGTTTTGTTGTCTATGCCTTTTCAGCTTTACTCACCTTCCCTCTTTTTTTTTAAGTAGATGAATACTGAAAAATAATCTCCCCCTAAAATTCTAAAACAGAAAATCTTTTTGTGTTTTTGGATTTTTATACGACAAGGAAATTAAAAAACAGGTGTCGAACTATGTATCTGTTTCTTTTAATATAACATCACTTTTCTTTTTAACCCCGTTGACCTCTAGCAGATAGAAAAATCTAGGTTTATCAAATGGTTTGGGGTAGAGGTCAGCGCGTTGAAAATCCGGGTTAATTTTGACCAAATCAATTAAATGTTTTTCATAGCAGTCGCGTATGAAGTGATACTTGATGCCTATATGTTTGGTCTCAGGATGTTGGACCGGATTTTTAGTTACTGCAATTGTAGCAGAATTATCAACAAATATAGGAGTAGAAGTGAAATGCAAACCATAGTCCCGCATTTGCTGTTGTATCCAAATGATTTGAGAGCAGCATCTGGCGGCGGCAACGTATTCAGCTTCACAGGTAGATAGAGCAACTGATGTCTGCTTCTTGCACTGCCAAGTTACCAATCTTCTCCCGAAAAATTGACATCCTGCTGACGTAGACTTGTAATTCATTTTGCAGCCTCCATAATCCGAGTCACTATACGCCGTTAGCTCAAAGTCATCATCATGAGGATGCCACAACCCCAGTGTTGGAGTACCCTTCAGATAACAAAAAATCCTCTTGACTCCAATCAGATGATTTACTTTGGGTTTCGCTTGATATCGGGAACATAAACATGTGGCATACATGATATCTGGACGCAAGGCAGTGAGATACATGAGAGATCCGATCATCCCATGATACATGGTGGCATCCACCAAATCTCCATTCTCATCAGGAGCCACATCATGATTTGTGGCGAGTGGGGTACCAGCAGCAGTGACATTTTCCATATCAAAGCGACTAAGAATGTCACCTACATACTTAGTCTGATGCAGAAAGATGCCGGTAGGGGTTTGATCCACCTGTAATCCTAGGAAGAACTTCATTTCTCCCATGGCGCTCATTTCAAACTCTGCCTTCATCACATATTCGAATTCTTTGCACAACTCTTCGTTTCTGGAACCGAAGATGATGTCATCCACATAGATCTGCACCATAAGCAAATCACCATCCTTTTCTTTAATGAACAATGTACAGTCAATCACACCCCTGCGAAAGCCGTGCTTCAACAGATGGGTGGAGAGCTTTTCATACCAAGCTCGAGGAGCCTGATGTAGCCCATACAGAGCCTTGTCTAGCTTGTAGACTCTGTCCCGATGATAAGGATCTTCGAATCCTTCGGGTTGACTGACATAGACCTCTTCACGGATTTCTCCATGCAAGAATGCACTCTTAACATCTAGTTGATAGACTTTGATCTTCATGTAAGAGGTGTAGGCTAGAAAGATGCGGATAGCTTCCATTCTAGCTACTGGGGCAAAGACTTCATTGTAATCGACTCCTTCGACTTGTCTGAAGCCCTGAACGACCAACCGTGCCTTGTTTCTGATAACAACACCCTGGTCATCCTTCTTGCATTTTAGTACCCATTTGGTACCAATTACTTTGACTTCTCTGGGTCGGTCAACGAGAGTCCACACTCCAAGTTTCTTGAACTGTAGCAACTCCTCTTGCATAGCATTGACCCAGGCTTCATCTTTAAGGGCGTCGCTTACGTGTTTGGGTTCAATTTTAGAAACAAAACATCTGTAAGCCCCGTCATTCACATAGCCCTTTTCCATAACTTCAGCGTAATCAGCAGTATACAGTCGATTTCTTGTCTGCACGCCGGAGTGAAGATCACCAATGATAGCATCTGGCAGATGATTTGTACTGATCCTAGTCATGGGAGTTGTAGGAACAACAACTTCAGAATCCATAATTGTGACTGAAGGTTCAGTATCTGTAGTTCCAAATGCAGGTTCAGCAGCTGAAGAGCTTCCTTCTTGATCAACATTTGGTGCATTACTGGTTTCAGTTGCTTCTTCATCAACTGATGAGTCCTCACTATCATCCCGATTAGCTGTGGCAGATCCCGATGAACCACTTGCAGGTGTTGCATTGCTAGTATCCAGATTTGGTGAGTTTAGAACATCGTGCATCATCTGAGTAGCAATATCATCATCTAAATCTATCTGAGGAAGATGGAATGATTTGAAAAATCCATCGTAGTCAAAGAATGATGATGGACCTTTTCCAGCAGGGGGGATGGTGAAACGTTGAACGTCAACATTACACCATACTTCTACCTGACTACTAGAGTTGTTGTAAACTCGTTTGTCGGGTATGCTGTATCCCAGAAAGATCCCCTGATCTACCTTTTCATTGAACTTACCCTCTTGAGTTTTCTTCAGAAGCGTACAAGGAGCACCGAAAGGTTCTAGATACTCCAGGTTAGGCTTACGCTTCTGTAGTAACTCATAGCAAGTCTTCCCGTGCCTCTTCACTACTGACACATGATTGAGTGTGTAGCATGCATTGGCAACAGCTTCGTTCCAAAACTGCACTGGCAGTTTTGAGTCTGCCAACATGAACCTGGCTGTCTCGATCAAGCTCCTGTTCTTTCGCTCAGCAACTCCATTCATCTGTGGTGTGTATGCAGAGGTGAATTGATGAACAATTCCCTTTTCTTTGCAGAAAGCATCCATCCACTGATTCTTAAACTTGGTTCTATTGTCTGAGCGAATTTTCCTAACCTTCAGCTTGTAAAGTGATTCAAGAGTGGTGACCAGCACTTTGAATGAGTCAAAGGTTTCTGACTTTGCTTTCAGAAACATCACCCACGAGAATCGTGAGTAGTCATCAGTGACTACGAAGCAGTACCAGTCTCCAGCGATACTCTTCGTGCTGACTGGACCGAAGATATCCATGTGTAGTAGCTCCAGGGGCATCTCGATAGAATTGATGGGCTTGGTCTTGTGAGATTTCCTGGCCTGCTTTCCCTTCTTGCACGAGACACAAAAATCATGAAGTTGGAAGTTCTTGACAGTAACTCCTTCAACTAAGTTGTTATGAATCAGATGATTCATCTTCCGGTGATTAATGTGTCCCATTCTTCTGTGCCATGAGATGGATTCTTTCTCTGTTGCTTTGGATAAGAAACACTGAACTGTAGAACCAGAGGAAAAAGCATTAGACATATCCAACACATATAGATCATTGTACCTGGATGCTGACATTAAGACCTGCTCCTCTGGAATCTCCATCTCTTTCTTCAGTATGTAACACTTGCGGTTGTCAAACATCACTTTGAAGCCATTGTCACATATCTGAGACACTGAAAGCAAATTGTTTTCTAATTGCTGAACAAAATTGACTTTGTCGAACCTTACCTTTTCATTACCAACTTCGCCTTGAGCAGTAATGTAGCCTCCTTTGTTACCAGCAAAGGAAACGTGTCCCCCTTTAATTTGTTTGACATTGAAAAGGAGAGACTTGTTTCCTGTCATGTGCCTGGAAGCTCCGCTATCTACTATCCATGTATTTGTAGACGCACTATAGCGGACAACCTGCACATAAGAGAAAATAATCAGTTAAGGAGGGGGACCCAAGCCTTGACTGGCTTGGGTTTCCCAGAGGAATCAACCATCATGAATTCGACCCACTATCCTTTATCAGTGGGTGGAATCTCAACTTTCAGCTTGTCCTTGCTTTCAGACACATCAGTCGTTTTGACTTTCCACAAGCCATCCCTGTGAAAGGATTGTTTGTGGTAAACCTTAGACTGATTTACAGTTTGAGCATATGGTTTAGATTCAGAAACAGGTTTTGCCGCTGGCATCACAGACTTGTCAGTGACTTGTATGTGTTGCCTTTGGCGTGTAGGAGAAGAAAACGACCTAGAAGGTGTTTTAGACCTAACAGGTGTTTTTGATCTAACAGGAGTCTTAGATCGCTGTTTTGAATCTAGATTAACTTTGTTGTTTAGCTCAACCTTAATTCTTGGAGTCTGATAGCGAGGACAATTTGTAGAAATATGACCGCGCTGTCCACAAGTATAGCAGGACCTCCATTTATCAGGGCTAGGAGATCTCTTGTGGGGCGGTGACTAAACTTCAGGTTCTTTCTTTTTGTTCTCACTTTTAAGACTTTCACCTCCCTTGACAAATTTAACTTGTTTAACATTATGTGTGTTTTGTCTTGGAAGATGATGGGTTTCTTGTTTCACTGATTTAGATTGAGTGGTTTTGGAAATCTTAGGTTGTGTGGTAGTCGATTTTTGACCCAACCCAAGGGATGCTTGAACATTCTCGTCCACCGGTTTCCAGTGACTTGTGTGCCAGTTGTGCCTGATGATGATGCTTTCTGGTCAGAAACCGGAGGGGCAGAGTTAACTGCTGTGTCCGGATCGATGACCAGAGGAGTGGTCACCACATGATCCTTTATGGGGTTATCATTAATTGGACGTTGTTTGGTGTTCAAGAGGATCTCATGTGGTGGAGGCACAACTTTGTATCCCAAACCTTCCCCGTTGTTGCGCTCTTTAACCAAGTTTTTCAAAATATGCGATGAGCTCGCAAGACTATGAAGTTTTTGTTTTAAAGATTCATTTTCAACTTGTAAAATTGCTTTATCCTTTTTAGTTTCTTCAATGGTCTTCAAATAGAATTTAATATCATTCTCTTGGTTGAGTGCAACAACTTCAGTCTCTTTTAATTGTTTCTTTAATGCTTCAACCTTTTCCTTATAGATGTTCTCATTTTGTTTTAACACTTTGTTAGCCTCTGTGCACAATTTTAGGTCATTTACTAAGTTATCATTGTGATATAATAACCTAGCAAATTTTAAGTCAATGCTTTCCCTAAATTTTTCACAATCAACACAAGCATGTCTAGCAAAGAGTTCGTCTTTCGATTCTACCTGTGCAGATGAGGACGTTCCAGCCATGAAAGCATTCTGAGACGTTGGTTGTGCTTCAGATTCAGCATTCAGCTCATTCTTCACAATTTCATCAACAGCAGCAAAAGTCTCTTCCAAATCAGCAGTATCAATCTCAGCTGAGCTCTCCCCCTCACTCGTGAGTCTTCATTTAAGTCTTCAACAGATTCTATGTTGGCTTCACCGTCAGATAAGAATCGGAAGGACCAATCCTGTCCTTCATCGCCTTGAGCAACCATAGCCTTGGACTCACTGCCTGTTGGAGCTGTCTTCTTATCCTTATCTTGCCTATTGAACAAGGAGAATGGATTTCCGTTCCCAGTCTTCTTAGGCTTTACACATTCCCTCTTGAAGTGGCCCTTTTCTCCACAGTTGAAGCACGTGACTTTGGACTTGTCAAACCCAAAGGTAGTATCTTTTGTAGCCGCAAGATTCTGTCCTGTTTTCTTCACAAATTTTTTAGCTCTTCGTACAGCACTTGCAAGAGCCCACATAATATCCATACGTTCCAGCTCGTTCTCATCAACCTGCTCGTAGTCTTCATCAGCTAGGTGGCAGTTTCCAATCTTACCAGCCACTAACCCATCATAAGAGTGAACTACTGCAGCAAGTAGATCCATGTGTTCCTTTGCAACTTCCACAGTTACTTTTCCCAGATTTTCAGTCATCAACTTTGTAGATTGAGTAACTGTTGAACTTTGTAGAACCCCAGATGCACCATGTGACTCACTAGCAGATGATGAGCCTTGATCAGTAGATGGTGATGCATTTGACACAAAAGCAGTCTGCAGAGGAGCGCTGGAAATTTTGGAAGTAGAAGTAGAAGAAGGAGTAACATTGTAGAGTGTAGGATCCTGAGCATAAGAACCCTTCTTTGTCTTGTACTTGTGTCTGACTTCTTCCTCTCGCAGTTTCAGGATAAAGTCATTTATATCCAATGTCTCAAGAACTGAATTGTATCTCAAGGTGGAAATAAACGAATCCCACTTTTCTGGAAGTCCATCAGCCAAACTGGAGACCTTTTCTTCTTTAGACGTGGTTACCCCATGAGTGTGAAGTTCACTCATCAGATGATAGAAGCGGTCAATTATGTCGTCCAAACTCTCATTCCCAATAGCAGAAAAATTATCAAATTCTTTCTTAAGTGCTTTGGCCTTCAAGGACTTCAGAGTTGAGCTCCCTTCATATCTTTTCTCGAGAGCTTTCCAGAATTTCTAACTTTGTTTATGCTCAGAATACTGATGGAAGATCTCTTTAGGAATAGACTGGGTGAGCATCGCATAAGCTTTCTTTTCAGCATTGTAGTCAATCTTTTGAGCATTAGTCAGTCCACTCAATGTTAAGGGTATACCATCAGCACCAACTGGCATGGTGTAACCAGTTTCAATAGCGTTCCAAAGATTAGTATCCACGCCATTGAGATGAATCTCAAACCTCTGCTTCCACTGCGGGAACTCATCAATTGACAGAAGCTTAGGTGGCTTATTGTGGTTACCAATCTCATTTTCTAGTAGCAGTAAGTTCTGGATCCTTGAGTCTTTCCCTGCTGAGAACGCGAAATTTTCGGAGTCCATAATGAATCTTAACTTAAACTTGAAAACAAAACTGTTAATGCGATTGGGGATGCGATTGACACTAACAGTATGCGATTGAACTCAACCGTGCGATTGAACAGGCGACTGAGACACTTGGGTGACTGAACAGACTGACTGACTCAACTGGGTGACAGAACTGGGCGACTGACTCAATCGGTCGATTGGACTAGGCGACTGACTCAATCGGGCGAATGAACAGGCGACTGGACTTCAGTCGTACGATTGAGATAATCGTGCGACTAAGACTGCTGAAATCGAGGTTTTTTACAACTTTTGACCTAAAACACAAGTTTTGACACCCTAGACGGTTGTAAGTCGAAAAATATTGATTTTGCAGAACATGCACACGTAAAAACTTGATTTTTTTGCAGAAAGATTGGATCTTTTCGCGTAAAACGTTGACTTTACCAAAAACTTGATTGAATCCACGAAGAATCAAGAGCCTATGCTCTTTTACCACTTGTTAGGACCGTGTACGTATGGAGTACTAACTGATTCTTCGTTATACCGGATCAAATAGTGCGGAATCCTATTTGATTGGTGATCCAATCAGGGAGAAGTAATCAAGATCAAACCTAACAATTAGAAAATGTTAAGAATGGACTAGGGATGATCTCAGACGTTCTATAAACTTGGAATGGACGAACAGGACGCTCTGGGTCGACTAGGGTTACAAGTATTCGAAGCGTTTTGTTTTTCCACGAATTAAGTGGTATTTATAGGTTACAGCTATCATTCGTACGACTGAGCCAGGCGACTAGCTCAGTCGTGCGACTAAGTCATACGATTGGTTCATTCGGACGACTGAGTCAGTCTTATGACTCAATCGTACGATTGACTCAATCACCTGGTTCAGTCGTGCGATTGGCCCATTCGCATGGTCCAGTCGTGCGACTGAATCAGATTACTTAGTAAAACACATTCTTGAACATTTGATGGTTCAAACCTATGTCTAACAATTGTAAACCTATATAACATTGTCATATATGCGTGTACTAATAATTGATATGAATAGATATAACATGTAAACAACCAATAAACATAAATAGAAGAGATTCTCATTATAATGATCAAACGCTACATATGTGTTACAAGAAGAAGTTCTATTACGTTGAAGCTCACTAGACTAGAACTGGGGACATGTGTACCAACAAAAAAAAATCTCTCTAAGTGTGGGCGCATGAATAGTGCTCATGCGCTTGAACAGTGCCAATGTGCCTGAACAGTGCCAATGTGCCTAAATAGTGCCCATGTGCCTAGGAGTTTTGCTCGAAAATGGTTGTGTGCTGATGCACCTGAATAGTGCTCATGTGCCTGAATAGTGTCAATGTGCCTAAACAGTGCTCATGTGCCTAAATAGTTGCCATGCGCCTAGAATTTTACTCTGTTATTTATTATTACGTATTTTCTTATTGTTAATATTGATACTAAATTATGTTTTATTCATTAATTTCCGGTTTTTAGTCAAGTTTGTAGAGTTTTAATTAGTTTCGACCGTGTATTTTTATAGCAATAATAGCTAATTGTGCTCAGGTAAAACTTAAACACTTGAACACTTAAAAAGAAATAATTCATGTGCCACTTGAATACCGTATGCATGTGGCTGCAAATGTTATATAATTCAAATAAAAAAAATCTCCACTAAACAACAAACTCAGCCGCCCATCTCTCCACTCACAAATTTTCTTGAACCTTGCAAACACTCAACCACTCTTATTACATGCAAAACCCGATTCTTTTTATTTCCTTCTAATTCTCACTCTCGGATTCTCTCTACTCTCTTTCATTCTTTCTCTCAAACATACACACACATCTACATTTATCTTCCCTTCTAGCAAGAACACACAAGTCATCCGTTCATCATCCAAAGTGTAAGTGTCTTTGTACTTTTACATTCTAAATCTTCAAACACGTCTTAATACTACCCCGAACCTTGTCCTATTTGCTCAAACAGAAAATTTCAGCCGTGATTCTTGTTCCTAAGGAGCTCTCAATCTTGTTCGAGGTAATCTTCTCAAATATTTGGTGAATCTAAGCTCGGTACACCATTTTCTACCAAGAAAATCCACACTATAATGTGTATAAGCACCATAAAATCGATTGTTTGTAAAACCTTTCCATCATAACATATAAACCCACATAAAATCAGCCTTTAAACTATATTAAATCTAATTTTTACGCTCCAAATTACTTGCGAGATGCACATGTACAACTTATGACATTCACACATGTGTAAACCATGCTAAACCGCCCAGTTATGGCCATATTTATGTAGGTTCCACCGAGAGCTAGACTGAAATTTCAGTAGGTTTTAGGCTGTAAAACTTGGGTATTGATGGCTGAAAAATTAACAAGGACCGATTGTGATAATTGTGAACTAATTTCAGGAACCCGAATAGAAGGAAAAATCTATAAAATAAGAGAAATTAGAGACATAAAATGTTTTTTTTATTTCCAGACTCAAAATAAATGTTAGAAAATAAGACTCTGATTTGGGAAATTATTGAGTTGAAAAATGAATTTTTAATGAATTATTTAATAAAAATAAGCTTAAACCGAGTAATTTTAGATAAAATATTAAAAATAGTGAAATGGTCTAAGAACTATAAAAACTAAATTATTTCAGTAAGTTAGAGCCCCAAGATGATATTTTTGGTGAAAAATGTGGAATAGACAAACTTTAGGGTAAAAACCGTAAATTTGGAAACTTAATGGACTAAAACTGCGAATTCTGAAAATTTATTGAAAATGCCCCAAATGGCTGAAATTATTTGATAGACTTAATATCATTTTAACAAACCGTTTATAGTCATAAAAACTTGCTATTTAGATAAAAAAAAGTACAAACTTTCCTAAAAAGGAAACTTTTTAACTTAAAGTGTGTTAATTTAAAACTCATGAAACATTTAACAGTATTAAACAACCAAGTACACCGGTAATGACCCTTGAGCACATAGCTTATTGCTTGAATCTTGTTGATTAGGGTGCTAGGGCCGCGTCACACTTTTCCATTTACAAGATATATTCCCGTTTATAAGGTGAGTTCTCGTGTTCCCCTTTTTACTTTGGTTTTGGGGATGAAGCATGCTCTTTTAAACTGAAACTTTTATCTGTGATACTACGTGATGCTTATGTTGTGGATTTTTTATGACACCTGCTAATACTTGAATCACAATCATTAGTTCTTTTGTGAACCGCTTGTTTTATATGGATAGATCTATTTGGGGAATCCCCCACACACAGTGGCTTCCGATCAGGAAGGGTACCCCACTGAGATCCTGAGGGATCGTTTGTGGCATGTGATAGGTTTTTATAAGATACTATGGTGAACCATCCGGTAGGTATGGTCCACTGTTTGAGGCTCAATTCTCCCTTTGGGGTTAACCGGTACAACACAACTTTAGAAGAGGCTAGCCGGGACTGAGTGCAGGGTTGATCGTGACCCCATAACAGGTATAATTGATACAAAAACTTTAACATGTGGACTTTAAGAGTCCCTTTTGTTTTCTAAAACTTTAACCGCTTGAACTCACCAACTTTTTAGTTGACACAAAACTTTTTGAGCATGTTTCAGGTAACCCTTGATGGAGGTCTAGTTTGTCTTGGAAGATGCATGGATGACTTAGCACCCCGACCTCATGGCATTATAGACTCTACTTTGAACTTTTTAACAATTTGTAATGAATGATACTCTAAACTAAGTACTTTTGACGTGAAACAATTGGATGTAACCGGGCTAAGCTGTTTAGTCTCGGATTTCATTTAAGTTAATATAATGCCATGTGATTTCTCTACTTGTGTGCTCTTACAATGGTTTGTTTCCGCTGCCACATCCGTTGCTAGCCTGTGACGTCCCACCCTCCTTGGGCCCGGGGTGTGACAGATTGGTATCAGAGCCACAGGTTGTAGAGAAATCAGGAATACCTTAGTAGACCCTAGGCTACAACCCTAATACTGTAGGACTGTCCTTGCTTGGGTAAATTGTCACACCCCCCGCTGATAGTGGAAACACGGGGAATGCGAACTAGACGGGATCGTCATAACACATGGTATGAATAGAGTAGCCATAAACATAACATAAAAGATCACATAAGCATTAAAGTTAACTTGTAATGGAAATTCCCACAACTCGGGAACAAATGTTCAAAAGAATGTTAATTGTTTAGTGGACTGCAACAATGTACAAAATGTATGTTCAATCTCAAAAATGCATCCTAGGGTCTCCACTAAGAGGCAGCACTCCTAGAACTTCAATTTCCTTGATCACCTGAAAAGTAATGGTCAAAACGGTCAACAATAATGTTGGTGAGCTTCGCAGGTTTAAATTGTAAACATGTAGTTGATGCTGTATAGTATTTGTAGTGGAATACCGTGCATACAGTTATAAGCAAGCAAGATCACATACCATGCGTTTTATACAACCAAGCCTAATGACGTACACACAGCAACTTGTCAAAATATATTAACCCAAGGCCCGTTCCTGGCAGTGTGATGGTACTCACAAGTAACCATCTGTTAAGGGTGGGGGTGTCAACCCAGTAGTACTACTAATACCTATCCGTTGGTTCCAACACCGAATTAATGGTTGTAAGATGAACCACACAGTAACATCATGTATGCATCAGATAAGTACTCACAAAACAGTATCACGTTGATTCCGAGTATGAAAATTGTATGTATATTGTACAGCATTGAAAACGTGTGAGCATACTCTTCCCCCATGTTTGTAAAAGATTGAAACAATTGTATAAGCGTAAAAAGGGGCCACGAAACTCACAGAACAGATGATAAGCACAAACGATGAAGTATCCCAAGAGTAGGACGCTATGAACAGTCAGCACCTATCGACAGTTACTGACAAGCATTAATAATGTATATGAAGCATAAGTTAATACCAATAGATTCGGGCAGTTTCGGTTCGGTCGTGGGTAGTACACACAAGCAGACACACACACCTCAGACCTTATGTAGGTACGAGTATTTAAAGATAGCCGTCATTGCTATTTCATTCGAACAATGACATTATTTCTGATGTCGCCTCATCAGCACAAGACACCAAAAGGAAATCACACATACACGCATTGTCAATCACACAACAGGACCTGACGCACGACTGACACTCCATTCACACGAGTGGACTTTCAGTCGTACGAATAACCTACTTTCGTACAATTGAACCTTCATTCGTGTGACTAAGCCTTCAGTCGTACCATGCAATACCAGTCGCACGACCCAACAGCCAACCGCGCGACTCAACGTCCCTTCGCGCGAATCAGCTTCATTCGCGCGAGTGGACCTTCTTTCGCGCGACAGGCGTCTGATGGTGCGACTCACACAAGATCGCACACACATACAGTCGCATGGCCCAGTCACGCGACAACCCCTGTCGCGTGACAACTCCAGTCGCGTGACAACACTAATCGCGTCCACCGACAGCCGCGCGACACAACTGCGCGACTTACTCAATCGCACACTCAAGTCGCACACACACACCCAGTCGCATGCCCCTCTTGCGCGACAATCCCATTCGCGCCGATGGGGGTCGCGACTGCAGGAAATTGCAGGTCGGCCTTCGGCTGACTGAACACGAGTGTTACCCAACCAGAACCTCCAGAACTAATATTCTAACCTATCTAGATAAGAAGCACACTCAGAAACAAGACATGCAAGCCCACACGACCTCATGTGCTCGGATGAACCCGAGCACCCGAAAAACCCTAAAACGCAGCAGTGAAATCGGGTTAAAAATGAGGTAGTGAGGTTATCTACCTGCTAGGAACGAGTATTCACGATGATACTCGAGATTTGAAGACGAAAACGCGAGAAACGGATCGGTTTTTGGTGTAGGATAGAGAGAGAATGAAGAAGATGAAGATGAAGTGGTGAAGGAGGTGGAAAAAGTGTGAAAAATGGCTGGGAAGGGGTATTTATACCCAACCTAGTTTCTCAAAATTTCAAGTTTGGTCCCCGCACTTTGCCCCCGGGTTCCCAAATTTTGTTTTGGTTGAAAACGTTATAATTTAGTCTTGTTTTATTGAAGATAAAATGTTATTAATGTTATTTATAAGCTAAAAATGATTTTATTCGTGACAATTATTTTATTATAAAAATGACGTGTTTAGTGTTAACGGGGCAAATCTTGGAGAAACGTCTTAAGATAACGACAAGTCAAGCAACGATTCCACTCATATAAGGACAATTAAGTAAAACAAATACGGTATTCAAGTAGTTGGTTCGTCAAAATGAGGAATGACTATTAACAAAGGTTAAGTAAAACACGTTAAATGACGGACCTTTGGTGACGGATGTCACAGTATCCCCCAGTTGAGGGAATTTCGTCCCGAAATTCAACTGGTGTTAGGTCTAAGGGCGTCATCCTCGAATAGATGTGGATATTTTATGTCTTATCTGATCTTCACGTTCCCATGTAAACTCTGGCCCTCGTTTGGAATTCCATCTTACAGGAACAATAGGTATCTTGCTGCGCCTTAGCCTTTTGACTTTTCGGTCCATGACTTCAATGGGTTCCTCAATAAAACAAGCTTTTCGTCGATCTTGATTTCCTCAATTGGTACGTGTAAGGACTCGTCTGCCAAACACTTTTTGAGGTTCGACACGTGAAAAGTATCATGCACACCGCTGAGTTCTTGTGGCAACCTCAATCGGTAAGCCACCGGACCGATTCTTTCTGTAATCTCGAATGGTCCTACGTATCGAGGGGCTAACTTCCCTTTCTTACCAAATCGTACGATCCCTTTCCAGGGAGAGACTTTGAGTAAGACATGATCCCCAACATTGAATTCTACAGGCTTCCGACGATTGTCGGCGTAGCTCTTTTGGCGATCTCTAGCTGCTTTAAGTCGGTCTTTGATTAGGAAGATCTTATCAGTGGTTTCTTGAACGATCTCTGGGCCCGTAAGCTGGCTTTCACCCACTTCAGCCCAACAAACCGGTGATCTACATTTCCGTCCATACAACGCTTCGAACGGTGCACAACCAGTACTAGTATGGTAACTGTTGTTGTAAGAGAACTCAATCAATGGTAAATGAGTGTCCCAGCTACCACCAAAATCGATTACGCAAGCTCTAAGCATGTCTTCCAACGTTTGTATTGTTTGTTCACTTTGGCCATCTGTTTGTGGGTGATAGGCAGTACTCATGTCTAATCGAATGCCCATCACTTTCTGTAACGTCTGCCAAAATCGTGATGTGAATCGACTGTCTCGGTCGGATATGATTGACACCGGCACCCCGTGCCGTGTCACGACCTCTTTGATGTACAACCTTGCTAGTTTATCCATTTTATAGTCTTCTCGGATAGGCAGGAAGTGAGCGGATTTTGTCCTTCGATCCACCACGACCCATATCGAGTCGTGCCCACTTGGCGTTCTTGGGAGTTTGGTAATAAAATCCATAGTGATGTTCTCCCATTTCCACTCGGGAATTTCAGGTTGTTGCAATAGTCCCGATGGTTTCTGGTGTTCAGCCTTGACCTTTGAACAAGTCAAGCATTTGCTCACGTATACAGCAACATCTTTCTTCATACCTGGCCACCAGTATAGCTCTTTCAAGTCGTGGTACATCTTGTCCGCACCAGGATGAACAGAATATCGAGTCTTGTGTGCTTCGTCCAAGACTAGTGTACGTACACCTCCCCATCTGGGGACCCATATACGATCTATGAAGTAATGTACGCCGTCCTCCTTGCGAGTCATTTGTTTATCCAGCCCTCGGAATTCTTCCCTCGCAAGGTTCTCTTCTCTCAACGCCTCGTTTTGTGCAATTTGAATCTGAGCCTTTAGATTAGTTTGAATAGTCAAACCTAGCGCTCGAGCACGTAATGGTTTCACGCGTTCTTTGCGGCTTAAAGCATCAGCCACCACGTTAGCTTTCCCCGGATGATACCGGATTTCACAATCGTAGTCGCTAAGTAGCTCTACCCAGCGTCGCTGTCGCATGTTAAGTTCTTTCTGATTCATGATGTGTTGAAGACTCTTATGGTCTGTGTAGATGATGCATTTGGTTCCATATAGATAATGCCTCCATATCTTGAGTGCAAATACTACAGCACCCAACTCCAAATCGTGAGTTGTGTAGTTCTTTTCATGCACCTTGAGTTGTCGCGAAGCGTAAGCAATTACCTTATCTTTCTGCATTAGTACACAGTCCAAACCTTGATGTGAAGCATCGCAGTATACTACAAAATCGTCAGTTCCATCTGAGAGGGTCAATATCGGTGCGTTGCACAACTTCTCCTTCAATGTTTGGAACGCCTGTTCTTGTGCTTTCCCCCAATCGAACTTCTTGTCTTTCTGAGTCAACAAAGTTAACGGTTGGGCAATCTTGGAGAAATTCGCAATGAAGCGACGATAGTATCCGGCCAATCCTAAGAATTGTCGTATCTCTGAAGGTGTCTGGGGTGTATCCCATTTCTTCACAGCTTCAATCTTGCCGGGGTCCACATGAATTCCATTTTCGTTAACTACATGACCCAAAGACTTCACTTCTCGAAGCCAGAATTCACATTTCGAGAATTTGGCGAAAAGTTTCTCATCTTTCAACAGCTCTAGAATTGCTCGAAGGTGTTCTTCGTGATCCTCTTTTGAGTGGGAGTAGATAAGTATGTCGTCTATGAACACAATCACAAACTTATCAAAATAAGGCTTGCACACCCGATTCATTAGATCCATAAATACAGCTGGTGCGTTGGTCAATCCGAACGGCATGACCAAGAACTCATAGTGCCCGTAACGAGTTCTGAATCCTGTTTTCGGAATATCGTCCTCGAATACTCTTAGTTGATGATAACCAGATCGAATGTCGATCTTAGAGAAATACGAGGCTCCTTGCAGTTGATCGAACAGGTCGTCGATTCTAGGGAGAGGATACCGATTCTTCACGGTCAATTTGTTCAATTCCCTGTAGTCGATACACATACAGAACGACCCATCCTTCTTCTTGACAAATAACACCGGTGCCCCCCATGGTGAATGACTCGGTCGAATGAAACCCTTCTCCAGTAGTTCCTGTAGTTGGCTGGACAACTCTTGCATCTCGGAGGGTGCTAACCGATACGGTGTCTTTGCTATCGGGGTAGCTCCGGGAATCAGCTCTATATGGAATTCCACCTGTCGTGGAGGAGGCAATCCAGACAAATCATCAGGGAACACCTCCGGATAATCCTGTACAATTGGAATGTCTGCCAATTTTGTCTCCTCTTCTTTCTTTTCTACGATGTGAGCCAGAAAAGTGTAACACTGCTTCCGTAGACTTCGGCGGGCTTTCATGCAAGAAATGAGCTTTAGTGTTCTTCCCGGTTGTTCTCCTTGAATCTTGAGTACCTCCCCGTTTATCATGGGGATTCGTACTACTTTCTCCCGACAAACAATCTCGGCTCCATGATTTGACAACCAATCCATACCCACTATCACGTCGAAGCTGCCTAACTCGAATGGTATTAATCTATACTAAAGACCTGATCTTCCAATATTAGGGTGCAATTCTTAATAATCTCGTCTGCTTGTTCAACCCTACCATTAGCCATTTCTACGGAGTAACTAGTTTCTAGTCTACTGGCACTCAAACCAAGCATATGCATGAATTCAGAAGATATAAAACTATTGTCTGCTCCAGTATCAAATAGTATGGATGCGAAATGGTGATTGAGCAGATACGCACCCGTAACAACGTTCGGGTCCTGACGGGCATCATTAGCTCCCATGACGAAGGCGCGTCCCCTTGCAGCATTTCCTGGGTTTCCTTGGCCTTGAGCGCCCGCTATGGCCATCACTTGCTGTTGATTATCCCCTTGTTGACCTGGTGCCCTATTCAGTTTGGGGCACATGTTCCGACAATGACCAGGATTTCCACATTCGTAACAGACTCTGGCATTCCCGGCGAGGTTAACCGCGTTGACGGGTGCAACCAGATTCGGTGCCACTCTACAATCTCTTGCTAGGTGCCCCGGGCGCCTACAGTTTACGCACACCCGGCACTGCATCTCTGGGGGATGATGATAGCTGCATCTGTCACATTTGGGGTGTGGCCCAACATACTCTCTCTTACCCGGTGTCACAGCCACGAAGTTCCTGGTGATCTTGGCCCTTTTGTCAGATTTCCCGACACTCGACCGGCTAGTTTCCCCAACATCCTTTTGCTTCTCTGCTCCCCTACCCAATACCCCTGTTCTTACCATCTCATAGGTCAGAGCGCCAGCCTTCAAAATTGCGCTCTGAATCGTAGGAGGAGCAGCTGCAGTTACCATTGCTCGTATTTGAGGCGCGAGTCCCCAAATGTATCTTTCTATCCTCTTAGATTCCGGAGTGACTAAGTGTGGAACTAGTCTAGCCAACTCGTGGAATCGGTCAGTATAAGCTGCATGCCCCGCCCCCACCAAGCATGATTCCAGAACTCATGCTCAAGCTTTTGTATCTCGTTGTGAGGGTAGTATTCCTCGGTAATCAAGGCTTTAAATTCATCCCAGGTCATCTGCATCGCAGATTCCCTTCCCCTAGCTTGCACCTGGGTGTTCCACCAGGTTAGTGCTCTGCCCTGCAGTGAGCACGTAACATACTTGATCCGCTGGCTGTCGAGGCATTCACTGATGTCGATCACAGCCTCCATTTTCTCAAGCCATCTGATCAGGGCTATCGCCCCACCTTTACCATCGAAATCCCGGGGCTTACAGGCCACAAACTCCTTGTAAGAACAGCCCCGTTTGGTGTTAGCAGCCCTAGCTTCATTGCCTGCAGTACCACCATTTTCGGTCTCCTGATTGCTTTCATTCCCAATCGGGTTCCCAGTGTCCTCGTTTTCATTACCACCATCCCCGTGGGGGTGGTTTTGCTGTTGCAGGGCGTCGCTCACCTGAGCTACGATAGTCGGAATCAGGGCAGTTAATTGTTGAGCAATTAAGGTTGCCATATCAGCATTTCCAGTCCCTTGGGTATTGCCAGAAGGGCCTTCATTTGCCACTGGAGGTCTACCCCTGCCTCTGCCCCTGCCCCTTGGGGCTTCACTTCCGCTACTATTGCTGCGGGTAGATCTTCGAGGCGGCATGTTCTATTCATACAAGAGGCAACAAATAAGCTTTAGTCACCTTAAGATACACAGGTGTTCCACTTGTCAAGTTCCAACGTCTCATGTTCCGGTCAGTCAAGATCACCATGCAGCCCATTTTAAGCATATTCTCGGTATACCGGTGGTGTTTATATATAGGGTTCCCCGCAGCGTTCCCACCACACCCACGATGTACCGAGAATGATGCCTAATTCGGTTACATGACATCCGACCTTCCTTCACATCATATCCATAATAATCCATCAGTCAACTGAGAGCCAAACATGTAATCACGTATAGTCTAGCAGAGGTTGTCTATCTCGCGTCCTTGGGAGGACTCAGACATGGCCTCCTCGGGTCGGTCTCTCAGTATATGAGGTCAAGCGCGATGTGTGATCTGTGAAGATCTCTTCGGGTCTCAATACCCGAATTTGGTTATGATAACTTGGCGCAGAGGGAACGGAAGATCTAATAGGAAGCATCCCATAAGGGACGAGCACAAGGACTCAAGCACAAAGTGGAAGATCACAAAACAAAAGGATAACCAAACATGTAAAGAGGAACACCTGCACGAGATATATAAATGCACACAAACTTAAGCATGCAAATCTACAAGAAGGTTCCTAGGTTATAGTCTAGGTCAAGTGTAATTGCCTAATTCTCTATAACCAATGGCTCTGATACCAGTCTGTCACACCCCCCGCTGATAGCGGAAACACGGGGAATGCGAACTAGACGGGATCGTCATAACACATGGTATGAATAGAGTAGCAATAATAATATGATGACAAGCGTGTCACGACGATACCCGAACACAATCGGAGACTTGTGTCGTGTATAATCAATGTTCACGACAGCATAGCCATAAACATAACATAAAAGATCACATAAGCATTAAAGTTAACTTGTAATGGAAATTCCCACAACTCGGGAACAAATGTTCAAAAGAATGTTAATTGTTTAGTGGACTGCAACAATGTACAAAATGTATGTTCAGTCTCAAAAATGCATCCTAGGGTCTCCAATAAGAGGCAGCACTCCTAGAACTTCAATTTCCTTGATCACCTGAAAAGTAATGCTCAAAACGGTCAACAATAATGTTGGTGAGCTTCGCAGGTTTAAATTGTAAACATGTAGTTGATGTTGTATAGTATTTGTAGTGGAATACCGTGCATACAGTTATAAGCAAGCAAGATCACATACCATGCGTTTTATACAACCAAGCCTAATGACGTACACACAGCAACTTGTCAGAATATATTCACCCAAGGCCCGTTCCTGGCAGTGTGATGGTACTCACAAGTAACCATCTGTCAAGGGTGAGGGTGTCAACCCAGTAGTACTACTAATACCTATCCGTTGGTTCCAACACCGGAATTAATGGTTGTAAGATGAACCACACAGTAACATCATGTATGCATCAGATAAGTACTCACAAAACAGTATCACGTTGATTCCAAGTATGAAAATTGTATGTATATTGTACAGCATTGAAAACGTGTGAGCATACTCTTCCCCATGTTTGTAAAAGATTGAAACAATTGTATAAGCGTAAAAAGGGGCCACGAAACTCACAGAACAGATGATATGCACAAACGATGAAGTATCCCAAGTGTAGGACGCTATGAACAGTCAGCACCTATCGACAGTTACTGACAAGCATTAATAATGTATATGAAGCATAAGTTAATACCAATATATTCGGGCAGTTTCGGTTCGGTCGTGGGTAGTACACACAAGCAGACACACACACCTCAGACCTTATGTAGGTACAAGTATTTAAAGATAGCCGTCATTGCTATTTCATTTGAACAATGACATTATTTCTGATGTCGCCTCATCAGCACAAGACACCAAAAGGAAATCACACATACACGCATTGTCAATCACACAACAGGACCTGACGCGTGACTGACACTCCATTCACACGAGTGGACTTTCAGTCGTACGAATTAGCTACTTTCGTACAATTGAACCTTCATTCGTGTGACTAAGCCTTCAGTCGTACCATGCAATACCAGTCGCACGACCCAACAGCCAACCGCGCGACTCAACGTCCCTTCACGCGAATCAGCTTCATTCGCGCGAGTGGACCTTCTTTCGCGCGACAGGCTTCTGATGGTGCGACTCACACAAGATCGCACACACATACAGTCGCATGGCCCAGTCACGCGACAACCCCTGTCGCGTGACAACTCCAGTAGCGTGACAACACTAATCGCGTCCACCGACAGCCGCGCGACACAACCGCGCGACTTACTCAATCGCACACTCAAGTCGCACACACACACCCAGTCGCATGCCCCTCTCGCGCGACAATCCCATTCGCGCCGACGGGGGTCGCGACTACAGGAAATTGCAGGTCGGCCTTCGGCTGACCGAACACGAGTGTTACCCAACCAGAACCTCCAGAACTAATATTCTAACCTATCTAGATAAGAAGCACACTCAGAAACAGGACATGCAAGCCCACACGACCTCATGTGCTCGGATGAACCCGAGCACCCGAAAAACCCTAAAACGCAGCAGTGAAATCGGGTTAAAAACGAGGTAGTGAGGTTATCTACCTGCTAGGAACGAGTATTCACGATGATACTCGAGATTTGAAGACGAAAACGCGAGAAACGGATCGGTTTTTGGTGTAGGATAGAGAGAGAATGAAGAAGATGAAGATGAAGTGGTGAAGGAGGTGGAAAAAGAGTGAAAAATGGCTGGGAAGGGGTATTTATACCCAACCTAGTTTCTCAAAATTTCAAGTTTGGTCCCCGCACTTTGCCCCCGGGTTCCCAAATTTTGTTTTGGTTGAAAACGTTATAATTTAGTCTTGTTTTATTGAAGATAAAATGTTTTTAATGTTATTTATAAGTTAAAAATGATTTTATTCGTGACAATTATTTTGTTATAAAAATGACGTATTTAGTGTTAACGGGGCAAATCTTGGAGAAACGTCTTAAGATAACGACAAGTCAAGCAACGATTCCACTCATATAAGGACAATTAAGTAAAACAAATACGGTATTCAAGTAGTTGGTTCGTCAAAATGAGGAATGACTGTTAACAAAGGTTAAGTAAAACACGTTAAATGACGGACCTTTGGTGACGGATGTCACATAAATGTTGGGGTAAGCGGGTTGGATAAATTGATGATTACACTTGATCAACGTAATCATGAATTTATCGGACGCGTAAATTCCAGCACAAAGCCTAAGTGTTACCTTTGGATTAGATTACTTGAGGAATTCTTTTAACACGGTCAAAAACTAAATTTTAATTGAACTTTTATGTCCATTACTTCTTGATGTTACTACCGCTCATTGATACTACTGCTTACTGATGCTACTACTAATGGATACTACTTCTATGAGATACTACTGCCATCACTACTATTACTAGTACTATTACTATGATCATCAGCTATGAGAAACAAAATTACTCATGACAACTTTTACAGGATAACCAGACTATGGCTGATAGAGGTAAAGCACCTGCACACCCTGTTGATGAGACTACTCCTGTTGGGACCCTTAGGAGGGTGAAGCCACAGACTGAGTACGAGGCATACTTACAGATGTGCGGACACCCTGGCTGGCTATCCGCGACCTCTGACGACACTGAGCCATCTGAAGAGTCGTCCCCGACATCACCTGCTAGGAGTCGAACGCGCTCCAACTCACCACATGTCGTAGCTCCTACCCACTCACCTATTCCACCTATTGGGAATAATGGTACCCGTGTTGTCACTCGGCCTAGGAAGAGTGCTAGACAAGGACCTTTTGTTTCTTTTAGGATGCCTCCTCCCCTACCCCCTCATACAAGGACCCCGACACCAGCACCTTCTATGCTCGCACCACCTAGACGTTTGTCTCATGAGGAGTACTGGATGCCATTTAGGCATAGTATGTATGATGGCCCTAGCATGCTCGCTAGAGATCAGCACTCCCAGTCTAGCCATCGGGCTAGTGACTTCGGTCCATCAGACCCTACTTTGAGTGAGAAACTGAAGACTATCCAGCGTCATGAGCTGACCCTACAGCACGCCACGCGGACCTCCCAATCTGCCCAATTCCAGGCAATGATGGCGTCTCACAATGTTCAGCGCCTAGAGCAGGAGCAGAAGAAGAAAAGCTTGGGATGGTTCGGATGGTTGAAGAAGAAATGGCAGGGGTGATTTAGCTGGTATTTGAATGCATGGCAGTAGGCCACGAGACTATCTGAGAAACTATCTATCTATTTATTTAAGAAACTATTTCTATTTTTGGGGGTGATGGCACCTTCCAATTTATGAAACAATGACAGTTATTATCATTATGAATTGTTGGCTTTATGTTTGAGTTATCTATGAAACTATTGATTGATGATGCTAACTTTTGCAGGGTGAGTTATTTGAAAATGTGCCAATCCTTGTGTTGCGTGATTGATATTTACTTATTTGTGGTTATCTTTGTATACTTCGAGTGAAACGTAAGTGCGTGATTGTAGTGCATAATAGGAATTATGAGATACAATGGGATACTTGAAACAAAAATGTATGAGATGCTAAACAAATTTATCTATGATACTATCAGAATGCCGCCGAGACGAGGAAGTCATGCTGGAAGGAGAGGTGCTACCCGGGGTGGGAACCAACCACCTACTCCACCAGAAACACCACTTGGGGGAATGCCCACCCAGTGAATGATGAAAGGATTGCCAACTTGGTGGCATAGCAGATCGCTAACGTGATCCCGACGATAATCGCCCAGATCAACGCCGATCGGGGAAACACCACCGGGACTAATGGACCCAATAACGATGAAGGCAACCATGAAGAAGCCGAAGCTATCAGGAATGAGTGCTCCTATAAAACATTCATGGCTTGCAAGCCAAAGGACTTCTATGGCACCCAGGGTGCAATTGAAACATATAGGTGGCTGGACGAAATCGAAGCTGTGTTGGACATCAGCGAATGCAAGCTGGAGCATATGGTGAGATTTGCTTCTCAATCTCTCAAGGGACCAGCACTTGAATGGTGGAAAACCATCATTCAGTCTCAAGGCCAAGATGCCATTGGTAGAATGAATTGGTCTGAGTTCAGGGAACTAATCACCAACAAGTATTGCCCGATCAACCAGCTAGAGAAACTGGAGGCTGAATTTCTGAATCTGGAGATGAAAGGCCCGAACTACACTGAATACATCAACCGGTTCCTTGCATTGTCCCGACTGGTACCACACTTGGTGATGCCAGAATCCAAGGGCGTGGCCCGCTTCCTCTGGGGGTTACACCCAAGGGTGAGGGGCATGGTTCGGTCTTCCAGGCCTACAACCCTATAGGATGCAGTCGACTTTACCAGTAGTCTGACCGATGACCTAGTTAGAGCTGGGTGGACTAAGCACGGGAGAACCGAGGATAAGAAGAAGGCTGTGGAAGAGAAGAGGAAATGGTTTGATACCAGGAGGGTGGTCGGCAGCAGTAGCAGTTCAAGCAAGAGACCTGGAGAAGAAGCAAGACAAAGTGACCATGGTGGAAAGGCTAGGAGGTTGTATCTAGGCACAAGCCCCTTCTGCAAATGCAAGCTTCATCGCCAAGGGGAGTGCAACCCCATGCCTTGTTTTCGGTGCAAGAGACCTGGTCACCTTATTAAAGATTGTACCTATGAGCCTGGAAAGCAATGCTATGAGTGCGGAGATCCAGGGCATATGAGGAACAAATGCCCCAAGCTAGCAAGAGACAAAGACACTCGACCCAACAAGCCCAAGGGAAGAGCGTTTGTGATGGATCCGAGTGGTGCCCGTAAAGAACCTGATGTGGTGAACGGTACGTTTCTTGTAAACAATCATCCTGCTACTGTACTATTTGATACTGGAGCAACCGCCAGTTTTGTTTCTACTACTTTTAGGTCTTTGATTGATTGGACTGCTTGTACTTTGACCGAAACATTCACAGTAGAACTAGCTGACGGTAATATTATAGAAACTAACGAAATCATCAAAGACTGCAAGTTGATTCTAGAGGGTAATTCCTTTGATATAGATTTGATGCCTATTAAATTAGGAGGTTTTGACGTAGTAGTAGGAATGGATTGGCTGGCTAAAAATAGGGCTGAAATTGTATGTGATGAGCGTTTGCTTAAGATACCAATAGCCTGCGGGGAGATGTTGGTAGTCCATGGAGAGAGAAACCACCCACTATGTCCTATGATATCCCACCTACAGGCTACTCAAAGCCTCAAGAAAGGACACACAGCGTTTATACTAAATGTGATAAAGGCCAAAGAGGAAAAGAAGATTGAAGACATACCTGTGGTGTCTGAATACTTGGAAGTATTTCCGGAAGACTTACCAGGACTCCCTCCAACCCGACAAGTCGAATTTCAGATTGATCTAGTACCTGGCGCCGCACCGGTGGCCAAAGCACCTTACCGACTCGCTCCGCCCGAAATGAAAGAGCTGATGCTACAAATCCAAGAATTGCTTGACAAAGGGTTCATACGACCCAGTGTCTCGCCATGGGGTGCTCCGGTGCTATTTGTTGAAAAGAAGGACGGAACACTATGAATGTGTATCGATTATAGGGAACTGAACAAGCTTACTATGAAGAACCGATACCCTCTTCCCAGAATTGACGACCTATTTGATCAATTGCGGGGAGCAAGTTACTTCTCTAAAATAGACTTGCGATCGGGGTATCACCAACTAAAAATAAAGGAAGAGGACGTTTCGAAAACAGCTTTCAGAACCGATATGGACACTATGAATACCTAGTCATGCCTTTTGGGTTAACTAACACACCAGCAGCATTCATGGATCTCATGAACCGTGTGTGCCGCCCATACTTAGACAAGTTTATGATCGTATTTATTGACGACATCTTGATCTACTCTCGGAGTAAATAAGAACACGAAAGACATCTCCGGATAATCCTTGAACTACTCAAGAACGAACAACTGTACACAAAGTTCTCCAAATGTGAGTTTTGGATGCGCGAAATTCAATTTCTTAGGCACGTAGTGAATAAGGATGGAATCCAGGTGGATCCATCAAAGATAGAGACTATTAAAAACTGGAAAGTCCCAAAAATTCCTACCGAGATCAGACAATTTCTTGGTTTGGCTGGCTACTATAGGAGGTTTATCTAGGACTTCTCGCGAACGGTACAACCTTTAACTACGTTAACCAAGAAGGATGTGACCTACGAATGAGGACGGGAACAAGATGATGCCTTTAATCTATTAAAAGAAAAACTCTGTAGCGCACCTATCCTTACCCTACCAGAGGGAACCGAGGACTTCGTAGTTTCTTGCGACGCCTCGCGTCAAGGGTTTGGTTGCGTGTTAATGCAGCGGGAGAAAGTGATCGCCTACGCGTCTAGACTGTTGAATGAGCACGAAAGGAATTACATGACACATGATTTAGAACTGGGTGCCGTGGTGTTTGCACTCAAAATATGGAGACACTACCTTTATGGTACTAAGTGTGTCATCTACACTGATCACAACAGCCTGCAGCACATCTTAAATCAGGAATTGTTAAACATGTTCCAAAGAAGATGGGTAAAGTTATTAAGTGATTACGAGTGTGAAATCCGCTACCATCCCAGTAAGGCAAACGTGGTGGCTGATGCCTTGAGCAGAAAAGAACGAGAAAAACCTCTTCGCGTTCGTGCTCTAAGAATGAGTGTGTACACCGGCCTTGTTGCTAAATTGAAGGAAGCACAAAGGGAAGCTTTCAATAAGATAACCTGACGGTTGAGATGTTAACAGGGATGGAGAAACGTCTGGAAATGGATGGCAATGGGATATATAAGTACGAAGGAAGGACGTGGGTACCAAAACGGGAGGAATTAGGGAGTTAGTTCTGGATGAAGCCCACAAATCTAGATACTCGATTCACCCTGGAAGCGATAAAATGTATCAAGACATAAGAACATTGTTTTGGTGGCCTGGAATTTAGAAGTCGATAGCCTATTACATAGGTAATTGCCTGACTTGCGTGATGGTCAAAGCTGAGAATCAAAAACCGTCAGGGACCCTACAACAACCGGAAATCCCTGAATGGAAGTGGGATAATATTACAATGGATTTCATCATGAAGTTACCAAGAACCACTCGTGGACACGATGCAATTTGGGTAATTGTAGATAGACTTACCAAGTCAGCCCACTTCTTACCGATCCGAGAAGATTATGACATGACGAGATTGGCTCGACTATACATAGATGAAATAGTAACCCGGCATCGAGTGCCACTATCGATTATCTCCGACCATGATAGACGTTTTACTTCACGATTTTGGAAATCTCTCCAACAGGCTTTGGGAACCCGACTTGACTTGAACACAGCATACCATCCTCAAATGATGGACAAAGCTAGAGAACCATACAGACCTTAGAGGACATGCTAAGGGCTTGTGTAATCGATGTCGGTGGAAGCTGGGATAACCATCTTCCCCTGGTAGAATTCTCCTACAACAACAGTTATCACGCAAGTATTGAAGCAGCCCCGTACGAAGCCTTGTATGGCAGGAAATGTCGATCGCCACTAAGTTGGAACGAGGTTGGTGACAGCCAAGTAATGGGACCCGACATCATAGTAGAAACCACGGACAAAATCAGCAAAATTAAGGATCGATTGAAAACTGCTAGAGATCGTCAGAAGAAATATATTGATAGGAGAAGAAAGCCATTGGAATTCCAAGTAGGGGATAGGGTGATGTTAAAAGTCTCACCATGGAAGGGAGCCATGAGATTCGGTAGAAAGGGCAAGCTAAGCCCAAGATACATTGGACCCTTTGAAATATTGACAAGAGTTGGCCCGGTAGCGTACCAACTAAGGCTACCACAAGAGTTGGGTTATATACATAACACCTTCCATGTATCGAACCTGAAAAAGTGTTTGGTAGACAAAACCCTAGAATTGCCAATAAAGGAAGCCAAAATTGATAGCAAGCTAAACTTCATTGAGGAACCCATAGAGATCACTGATAGACTAGTCCAGAAGCTTAGACGAAGTCGTATACCCAAGGTGAAAGTAAGGTGGAACTCTAAACGAGGACTGGAGTTTACTTGGGAACGAGAAGCTGAAATGAAGAGGGATTACCTGCATCTCTTCAAAACAAACCGTCCTAATGCCTAATTGAAGCAAAATTTTGAGGACGAAATTTCTTAAACGGTGGGAGAATGTAATAGCCCTCTTAGAACCAAAGTTATGAAATTGTAAAAAATAAAAAAAATAAAAAAATCTCTCCAAGTGTGGGCGCATGAACAGTGCTCATGTACCTAAACAGTACTCATGTGTCTGAACAGTGCCAAGGTGCCTGAACAGTGCTTATGCGTCTGGGAGTTTTGTTGGAAAATGGCTAAGTGTGCTGATGCACCTGAATAGTGCTCATGCGCCTGAACAGTGCCAATGTGCCTGAACAGTGCCAATGTGCCTAAATAGTTCCCATGTGCCTAGGAGTTTTGCAGGAAAATGGCTAAGTGTGCTGATGCACCTGAATAGTGCTCATGTTCCTGAATAGTGTCAATGTGCCTAAACAGTGCTCATGTGCCTAAATAGTTGCCATGCGCCTAGAATTTTTACTCTGTTATTGTATTGTTACGTATTTTGTTATTATTAATATTGATACTAAATTATGTTTTATTCATTAATTTCTGGTTTTTAGTCAAGTTTGTAGAGTTTTAATTAGTTTCGACCGTGTATTTTTTTTAGCAATAATAGCTAATTGTGCTCAGGTAAAACTTAAACACTTGAACACTTAAAAAGAAATAATTCATGTACCACTTAAATACCGTATGCATGTGGCTGCAAATGTTATATAATTCAAATAAAAAAAATCTCCACTAAACAACAAACTCAGCCGCCCATCTCTCCACTCACAAATTTCCTTGAACCTTGCAAACACTCAACCACTCTTATTACATGCAAAACCCGATTCTTTTATTTCCTTCTAATTCTCACTCTCGGATTCTCTCTGCTCTCTTTCATTCTTTCTCTCAAACATACACACACACACATCTGCATTTATCTTCCCTTCTATCAAGAACACACAAGTCATCCGTGCATCATCCAAAGTGTAAGTGTCTTTGTACTTTTACATTCTAAATCTTCAAACACGTCTTAATACTATCCCGAACGTTGTTCTATTTGCTCAAACAGAAAATTTCAGCCGTGATTCTTGTTCCTAAGGAGCTCTCAATCTTGTTCGAGGTAATCTTCTCAAATATTTGGTGAATCTAAGCTCGGTACACCATTTTCTACCACGAAAATCCACACTATAATGTGTATAAGCACCATAAAATCGATTGTTTGTAAAATCTTTCCATCATAACATATAAACCCACATAAAAACAACCTTTAAACTATATTATAATCTGATTTTTACGCTCCAAATGACTTGCGAGATGCACATGTACAACTTATGACATTCACACGTGTAAACCATGCTAAACCGCCCAGTTATGGCCATATTCATGTTATGTAGGTTCCATCGAGAGCTAGACTGAAATTTCAGTAGGTTTTAGGCAGTAAAACTTGGGTATTGATGGCTGAAAAATTAACAAGGACCGATTGTGATAATTGTGAACTAATTTCGGGGACCCAAATAGAAGGAAAAATCTATAAAATAAGAGAAATTAAAGACATAAAACTTTTTTTTTATTTCCAGACTTAAAATAAATGTTAGAAAAGTAAGACTCTGATTTGGGAAATTATACAGTTGAAAAATGAATTTTTAATGAATTATTTAATAAAAATAAGCTTAAACCGAGTAATTTTAGATAAAATATTAAAAATAGTGAAATGGTCTAAAAACTATAAAAACTTAATTATTTCAGTAAGTTAGAGCCCCAAGATGATATTTTTGGTGAAAAATGTGGAATAGACAAACTTTGGGGTAAAAACCGTAAATTTTGAAACTTAAGGGACTAAAAGTGCGAATTCTGAAAATTTATTGAAAATGCCCCAAATGGCTGAAATTATTTGATAGACTTAATATCATTTTAACAAACCGTTTATAGTCATAAATGTAGGATTCGATCTGCCCAAGATACATATTAAATTGATGTGGCTAGTGTGATATGATCCAAGTCGGGTGATACCCAATAACAGGCTAGACAAACACCTGCAATATTTATTTTGTTGATTTGATTAGTTAAATAAATAACAACACCAAAACATTTAGAAAAAATGGTTTTCTAAATTAGATGCACTTACGAAATTAATAAATAACATGGGTTTATTTATTTTGAGAGATGGCTTTATAATTGTTATTTAATGGTTAATTAACATTTATAAAATAAAACAATAACATGGCATGTAAGGTGTTACAAATTAATTAAACCAAGTTTTTATTAATGTCATGTTAGTGTTAGTTGAGTGTACAAAATAAATTGTAATTGTTACAAATTTTATTTTGAGTTTAATTAAACACATGAGTGGAAGAACACATGGCATACCACCCAAAGTGGCAGCCAAACTCACGGTTCATGTGGCTGGAATAAAGGCCATTCATTTGTTTAATAAAAGGGTAGAGCACTAACACTATAACACATGCATTAACACATGCAAAACTCAGCATTATTCTCTCAAAAGCATTGCAAAGAATTCTCCTTGTCTCCTCTCTTCTTCACGGCAGCAGCAAGGTAGAAACATGGTTGAAACTTTCAGCTTTCAAATGGTTTTTAAGCTGAAAGTTGGTATTGAAAAAATCCTAGCATCAAAGGGTGCTTTGTTGGTAGCTTGGGGTATCACCTCTTGAGGTCTTCTAGCTTGAAGATTCAGCCATAAGTTCATCATAAACACCTTAACAATGTCGATTTCCAGCAGCTCCAAAGCAGCAGTGAAAAGAGGGTTTTCTGGGCTTCTTTTGGTGTCTTCTTCCTAGCAAGAGGGTGTTCTTGCAAAGAGCTTTGGGTATACAAGATTGAGGGCTTCTAATCTTGAAGTCTTGGCTGAATTTTGGGCATCTCCATCTTCATCAAACATCTCTTTTTGTCGACTTTATTGCTGCTGCAATAAGGTATATCACAGCTCAATGAAGCTGTGATTTTATGTAGTTTTACATATGTTCATAGCATGTTAATTCACATAAATGATCCTTTGATTTATGGGTTTGTTTTATACACTTGAATGGTCACTTGAAGAACATAATTTTCAGCTTATAAACATGGTTATAATGCTATACTTCCGCTGCGTTTTCTGAAAGTTTAAGAGGTTAAACTATGATTTTATGTTCTAACAAACCCAACAATGGCATCAAGAACCGGTTATGTGAATAGCATGCTTGTTCTTATCCTTTAAAAATCATTTTAAAGGATGTTAATCAACTAATTAGGGACTGATTTTGGTTGATTTAATAAACCCCAAGTCTTTCAAAGTTATATCTTCATGCTTATGATTAAACTTTGAAAGATAGGAATGTCAATTGGTTGATATGTTTGGTTGTTGTTTGTTTGGACAAACAAACCCAAATTTTCAGTTTATGTTGGCTGAAATTTAGGGTTTGATGGGGTTTATTTTGTTTATTGAATAATGTTCATGATAATCGTCCTATAATAACTTATTATACACATTAAGCACCAAGAAACTTAAAATCGGTTTAAGTTATTATTATCTTTGACATTGTCATCTTGGTCACATAAACGAGAATTGGATTCAAACACTTTAAAAGAATGGTCTTTTGGAAACAAATGAAAATGTTTCATTTGATAAGTGTGAACCAAAAGACTTATTAGGAATGATACATTTGGATGTATGTGGTCCTTTTAAGACAATGACAAAGATTGGTGAAAAGATACTTCATTAATGTTACCGACGATTACAGTCGCTATTATTGTGTGCACTTGATGACACATAAGAATGAAGCTTTTGAAATGTTCAAAATCTTCAATAATGAAGTAGAAAATCAACTCTACATAACTAAATAAGTTCTTCATTCTAATAAAGGAGAAACTGAACCCTATTTGGATATGGTTCAATTCATTAAGGCTATGAGCTTACCACCTTTATCATCTTGGGTTTTCGCACTACTCTCCACGACCCGTATTTTAAATATGGCCCTAAACCAAGAAAGTGGATTTGACACCCTTTTGAAATATGGCATGGAAAGAGTTCCATCACTATCATATTTAAAAGGTATGGGTAGTAAAGCTTATGTTAAGCTTAACACCCAAGACAAATTTGAAAGTCGATCCAGTACGTGTATATTTGTTGGATATCCCAAAGACTGTATAGGATACTACTCCTTTGATCCAACAGAGCAAAAGGAATTTATTGCTCGAAGGGCAGAGTCCTTGGAAGCCAAGTTCCTTATGGAAGGAGTGACGCATAGAACAATGGAATTTGATGAAGATCAAGATCCACAAGCCCATACATGTTTGGTTGACACTAGCTGTCAACAAGAGGTTGTTGATGATGATCAAGAGGTTGATCAATACACACAAAACATTCATAGATCTTGTAGAGTTAGCATTTCAGCTGAAATATATGGATTTTTCATGGATGGATGCTATGAGGTTGACTCCGATGAGCCAACTACATACCATGATGATATGTCCAATTTGGATTGTGACAAATGGCTGGAAGCCATGAATGTAGAGATGCAATCCATGTATGACAACCATGTTTAGGAATTGGTTGACCATCCACTTAACCCCAAACCGGTTGGATGCAAGTGGGTTTTTGAGAAGAAAACATATATGCATGGAAACTTGGATACTGACAAGGCTTGTGTGTATAAAAAGGCTAGTGGGAGTGTAATCACATTCCTAGTATTGTATGTTGATGACATAATACTATATGGAAAACACATTCCAACCATGGAAGGTGTTAAAACCTGGCTTGGAAATTGTTTTTCCATAAAAGATCTCGGTGAAGCCGCCTATATTTTAGGAATAAAGATCTATAGGGATAGATCGAGGCGGTTGATAGGTCTAAACCAAAGTGCATATATTGATAAAATCTTGAAAAGGTTCAAGATGGAAAACTCTAAGAAAGGTATGGTACCTATTCAAAAAGGGACAATATTGAGTGCATCTCAATGTCCAAGCTCAAAGGATGAGCAAGATTGTATGAAGGACATCCCATATGCGTCTGCTATAGGATCCATCATATATGCGATGATATGCACTAAGACTGGACGTGTCATGCGCGTTAAGCATGACAAGAAGATATCAGCGGAATCCAGGTAAAAGCCATTGGATGGCTATTAAAAGAATATTGAAATACCTTAGGATGACTAAGGATATATTTCTAATATACGGACCTGAGAAAGAGGAACTCGTTGTAAAGGGCTACACGGATGCGAGCTTCCAAACTAACTCGATCACAATCGGGTATGTCTCCATTACAAGTAGGGTAGCATTGTCCACTACAAAATAGGAATACATAGCCGCCTCATTAGCAGCTTTGGAAGCTGCATGAATAAAAATTTTATTACCGATCTAAGGGTGGTCTCTACCATTCAAGACCCCTTAGAAATCTTTTGTGATAACAAGGGTGTGATTGCTCAAATAAAGGAACCCCGTGCATATCAAAAGATTAGGCACAATGAGCGGAGATTCAACTACATAAGGGATGAAGTTGAAAAGGGAAAGATATGTATTTGCAAAGTTCACTTTGATCAAAATATTGCGGATCCACTCACGAAGCTCCTCAAAAGGTCAAAGCATGAAAGTCATACTTGTGCCTTAGGACTTCGATATTCTAGTGATTGGACTTGATCAAATTTTGTATTTGAATATATGAAACTCTTTGTTATTTGAGTAAAATTATTTGGTTATAATGTTTCAATTAATGTTCCAATTTAGCATGTTTAATCCATGAGTAAATTATTTACTCTAAATGTCCGTAGTCGTTCATACTTGTGGGAACAAGTATGAGGGTAAGACTATTATGAACTTGGATTGGTTGATATACATAAGGATGAATATGGAGCAATAGGTTGCTACCAAGGTTCATAGATATTTGTGGGATACAAATATTAGACTAACCCGCATCTCAAATTTTACTACATGGAATCTTATCGATTGATCATAAGTAAATTTGAGTAAAGGCAAATATCATTTGGTATCCTCCGACCTGAGATACATATTGAGTTTTGATATTCACCAAATATTATACCTTGAGCTAATTCTTCACTGTCCTGAAATAGTGGACAGTACATAAGGGTATGTTCAGGTATAATACGAGGTGTTTGTGAGAAACATATGTAGTCAAGATGGAATTTGTTCCTTTTATTCGTTGAGAGTTAGATGTCTAAGGCCTGATTAAGTTAAATCAACAAGGAATGATCATTCTATGTTCTTGGATTTAACATGACATCTGTAACAAAAGGATAGATGATTGATTTACCTAAATCATATTCAAGTATGGTACTTGAAAGGGATGATGTTATTGAATGGCACTTAGTCATATACATTAGGGGTAGCAAACCGTTGCTAGGCGTCATTTGCTGCTTGCATCAATCTTCTATGAATCTTGTGCAAGTGGGAGATTGTAGGATTCGATCTGCCCAAGATACATATTAAATTGATGTGGCTAGTGTGATATGATCCAAGTCGGGTAATACCCAATAACAGGCTAGACAAACACCTGCAATATTTATTTTGTTGATTTGATCAGTTAAATAAATAACAACACCAAAACATTTAGAAAAAATGGTTTTCTAAATTAGATGCACTTAAGAAATTAATAAATAACATGGGTTTATTTATTTTGAGAGATTGCTTTATAATTGTTATTTAATGGTTAATTAACATTTATAAAATAAAACAATAACATGGTATGTAGGGTGTTACAAATTAATTAAACCAAGTTTTAATTAATGTCATGTTAGTGTTAGTTGAGTGTACAAAATAAATTATAATTGTTAAAAATTTTATTTTGAGTTTAATTAAACACATGAGTGGAAGAACACATGGCATACCATCCAAAGTGGCAGCCAAACTCACGGTTCATGTGGCTGGAATAAAGGCCATTCATTTGTTTAATACAAGGGTAGAGCACTAACACTATAACACATGCATTCACACATGCAAAACTCAGCATTATTCTCTCAAAAGCATTGCAAAGAATTCTCCTTGTCTCCTCTCTTCTTCACGGCAGCAGCAAGGTAGAAACATGGCTGAAACTTTCAGCTTTCAAATGGTTTTTAAGCTGAAAGTTGGTGTTGAAAAAATCCTAGCATCAAAGGGTGCTTTGTTGGTAGCTTGGGGTATCACCTCTTAAGGTCTTCTAGCTTGAAGATTCAGCCATAAGTTCATCATAAACACCTTAACAATGTCGATTTCCAGCAGCTCCAAAGCAGCAGTGAAAAGAGGGTTTTCTGGGCTTCTTTTGGAGTCTTCTTCCTAGCAAGAGGGTGTTCTTGCAAAGAGCTTTGGGTATACAAGATTGAGGGCTTCTAATCTTGAAGTCTTGGCTGAATTTTAGGCATCTCCATCTTCATCAAACATCTCTTTTTGTCGACTTTATTGCTGCTGCAGTAAGGTATATCACAGCTCAATGAAGCTGTGATTTTATGTAGTTTTACATATGTTCATAGCATGTTAATTCACATAAATGATCCTTTGATTTATGGGTTTGTTTTATACACTTGAATGGTCACTTGAAGAACATAATTTTCAGCTTATAAACATGGATATAATGCTATACTTCCGCTGCGTTTTCTGAAAGTTTAAGAGGTTAAACTATGATTTTATGTTCTAGAAACCCAACAATAAAAACTTGCTATTTAGATAAAAAAAGTACAAACTTTCCTAAAAAGGACATTTTTTAACTTAAAGTGTGTTAATTTAAAACTCATGAAACATTTAACAGTATTAAACAACCAAGTACACCGGTAATGACCCTTGAGCACATAGCTTATTGCTTGAATCTTGTTGATTAGGGTGCTAGGACCGCGTCACACTTTTCCATTTACAAGATATATTCCCGTTTATAAGGTGAGTTCTCGTGTTCCCCTTTTTACTTTGGTTTTGGGGATGAAGCATGCTCTTTTAAACTGAAACTTTTATCTGTGATACTACGTGATGCTTATGTTGTGGATTTTTTATGACACCCGCTAATGCTTGAATCACAATCATTAGTTCTTTTGTGAACCGCTTGTTTTATATGGATAGATCTATTTGGGGAATCCCCACGCACAGTGGCTTTAGGTTAGGAAGGGTACCCCACTGAGATCTTGAGGGATCGTTTGTAGCATGTGACAGGTTTTTATAAGATACTATGATGAACCATCCGGCAGGTATGGTCCACTGTTTGAGGCTCAGTTCTCCCTTTGGGGTTAACCCATACAACACAACTTTAGAAGAGGCTAGCCGGGACTGAGTGCGGGGTTGATTGTGACCCCACAACAGTTATAATTGATACAAAAACTTTAACATGTGGACTTTAAGAGTCCCTTTTGTTTTCTAAAACTTTAACCTCTTGAACTCACCAACTTGTTAGTTGACACAAAACTTTTTGAGCATGTTTCAGGTAACCCTTGATGGAGGTCTACTTTGTCTTGGAAGATGCATGGATGACTTAGCACCCCGACCTCATGGCATTATAGACTCTACTTTGAACTTTCTAACAATTTGTAATGAATGATACTCTAAACTATGTACTTTTGACGTGAAACAATTGGATGTAACCGGGCTAAGCTGTTTAGTCTTGGATTTCATTTAAGTTAATATAATGCCATGTGATTTCTCTACTTGTGTGCTCTTACGATGGTTTGTTTCCGCTGCCACATCCGTTGTTAGTCTGTGACGTCCCACCCTCCTTGGGCCCGGGGTGTGACAATAATGTTATCCACTGTATTCCTACAATTTGTACAAATGGACATCAAATTAGGAGAAGTGACACGTACCTCGTATGTTGGGAAGTTGTTGCACCCCACATTCCAAGTTGAGTTCTAAGATAATTTGGGATGTTTCAACTGATTTCTACAAGTGACTTACTCACACAATAGCAACACATACAAGTCCATTCTATTGCTCGTATAGGCGGGAGAAATAAAAACTTGATAGAAAAACATAATTTTTATGTTAAAGCATGGACGACTCGACATTATACATTTGTCAATTGATCATAAACGGATTCGCCCATTGTTTGATTATATTTGGAGTGTACAATTGTATATACAACAAACTTGTCTCATCAAGACGCAAAACCCGCATGGCTTTCAAAATGATGGACAAATATTGAGAATGATGGTATTATTATCGTTGTTGTTTGTGAATCCAAGGATCTCAATTCAGGAATTATCAGTATTAAAATAAATCAATTCAATGATTGCGGAATTATCATTAATTGATGCTTAATTTTTTTAATGATTAATGATGAACACAACCACAGAAACACAATAAATGCAAACTCAATAATTATTCAAACGTATCTCATTAACTATCAAGTAATGACTACAAAAGAATAATAAAGAATAACTATGAACAACGAATTCAGTGAATCGAATAATGTTGATGTTGATGTGACGGCGGTTAGGGTTGCACAATGATGTAACTCTTGACAGCCGTAATATTGATTGATTGTGTTCCCCGAGATGTGAAACCTAGGACTCGTATTTATAGATGGTTTGAGTCGGCTAAGGAAACACCGAATCTCTTGGGATTTGTTATTGATTGTGTTGACTTGTTTGACTTCTTGGTATTTGCAATCGTACAAGTATAATGTTCTTCCGCTGAAGTCTTGTCGTCCGCAGAACTTTTGTTCTTCCGTAGATGAATTGGTCTTCCGTAGAAGTGTTGTTCTTCCGTAGGAAATCCTTCTTCCGTAGGAGTCTTCACTTCATGGTCCTTGATCATCCGCAGGAGCACTCACTTGGTCATTTGGTCTTGTAAGAAACATATCTACGGATTAACAATAATGTTCATCCGTAGATGTTTCTTACACTTGGTCAATATCATGAATCCTTCCAAGTATATTGTTTCTCCCTATCAACAGTCACAAATCAACACACACATATATGGGTTAACCTATAGATTCAATGCACATATATATATATATGACTGTTACAAGTATTAATTACAAGACTTGACTCAAGTACTAAGCCTATACAAAATGATCTAGACCTATACACTCTAGATCCAACAATACTCCCCCTTAGGCTTAGCTCCTTGTAATCAGTCCTTCAAAACTGCAAGTTTTTACTCTTGCAATCATCTTATTGTAGAAGTAAGATACAGCAGTCTTCTGATCATCGTACTTGTACTTGATCTTCATCTTGCTGATCTTCTTCAGTGTATCATAGCTCAGCCCCAAAACATCTTCTTCAGTAGTGAGTGTTTCCACTACACTATCGTTATGTACAATTTCCAGCTCATCTTCTTCTGAGATTCTGAGCTCAGACACCTCTTCTATTGTTGTTCCCTTCAACAGCCCAGCTTCATGCTTTCTTCTCTTGTGTGCCTTTGCATGCAATTTATCTACAACTTGTATCATGTGTACATACAGGTAGAGATCATTCTGAGCTTTTTCATCTGATAGCTTTGGGAAGAATTTGTCGTGTAGATATGATGTGTAGCTTGGATGCAGCATCTTTATCTCTACTGGGTCGAAAATTCTTATCTTTTCGGCCTTCTTCCCATCAGCATTTCTCAGCAATACCATCTCTTTATTTCGTTCAACATATCCCCATTCTGTGATAGGATAAGTGAATTGATTTCCTTTGAAGCTTTTGATGGTATCTGAGCTTTTGTCACATCCAACTCTCTTTAGCATATCATCATCTACAAGAGATGAGACTTCAGCTGTTCTTCTTTTCTTACTTTGTTTGATTCTTTTGTGCTCCTTATCATCTTTCTTTGCTTGTATGAGCACATCATCAGTAAATCTGGTTTTCATACCATTTACAGCTGCAGAGAAGTCTCTCCCCCTAAGATGGATTGGATAGTTGGATATTGGGATGCTTTGTAGATCCCTGATGTCTTACTCTGGAAGACTCAACAGGGCTTCCACATCATGGAAGTAATGAATTCTTCCAGATGTCCTCTTGATTACTGCACAATCCCAGTCTGGATCATATTTCCAGGCCATAATCCTGTGTTCTTCCACAGAACTAGGAGTTGTGATATGATCATACAGTTCAATGAGTGTTGATTTCTTCTCAGTAATTTCTCGAACTATTGTTCCCAGAGGCCATACCTTTCCGGGGATTACAGCCCTTGGCTCTCTGATCAGTTTTTCTTTTTCCTTGTGCTGATCTTTTGGTTCAACAGTTACTGGATCAGCAGCAAGTTTGCTTTGTTCTTTTGGATGTGGAGAGTGGTTCTGAACTTAACCCCAGTTTCCAGTTCCACTTTCATCACATGCTCCATCATCCTCCGCAGTTCTCCAGTAGATCTGCCTTTGAGCTCATGCGGTTTGTAGTTGTGGCCCTGTAACCAGCATGTCATGTTATACTTGGTCAGTTTGGCTATGTCACAGTGGCCCAAGTCTTTCTTGATCTTTTCTAATGACTGAAAGACAGTGAAGGCTTCATAATCACAGTTTGGGATTATGAATCTTGCAAATTCGAACTCTTTCAGTACATTCTTCATTTCAGTTGAATTCATCCTCTCAACCATGTCATAAGGAAAACCATGGTTGATGAGGGTCATGAACATGCTTGAATCAGGCCTCTCTTCCATAATGTCTGCTGTGGTTAGAAGGTCATCGGCCTTTCCTCCCTTTTTATCAGTAGGGGACTCCATCCTGGTCAGCTCCTCCCATTCTTTCTCACTATCATCATCATCTCGGATGATACCTTCACAGTAGACACATCTACTGAAGGTGTAGGTTCAGGGGATGGAAGGTTTTGTCTTTTTAGGAGGCTTCATCTTCAGATTTCCTTTTGATTGCACCCAAGTATTGTCTTTTTCTGGAATATAGAATCAATTGCTTTAGAGCTTCCGCTGAAGGTTTTGATTGTTCAACACTTGGTGCCTCTCCTTTTTCCAGGATAGAGATCTTCTTTTTCAGCTTCTCTATCTCTTCATACTTCTGTTTGATCATCTGAACTTTATCATTTTGCTCAATTTTCAAAGATGCCTCCAACTCTTGTTCTTTTTGCAACAGTGCATCAATCACTTCATTGTTGCTTATTGCATCCTCTCTCAGCCTTTTCAGACTTGCATCTTTCTTCATTAGCTCTTCATCTTTCTCTTGAATGATCCCTTTCAGCTCTTGTATTCTTTGCTTTCGCTTATTTGATTTGAGTACTAACTTGTTGTACTCAGCAACCAAAAAGCTTTTGCTGACAGGAATGTCACTATCACTTAAGTCATCTTCATAATATGCAATGACATCCTCAGCAAATCCTTGTTGTAATTCCCTTTGCTCATCAGCAGTTTGATTTTCTTTCATTGGAGATATGGGATCAGTATTGTCTGATGGCACTTGTTCTTCAGTGTGTGTGGGAGAGATGGGAATAGTGCTAGCTTGAGATAATATCTCAGTCTCTCCTGAGTGTACAGAGTGTACAGACTCAGTTATCTCAAAAAGTTCAGTGCTAGCACTTTCCGGTGATGGATGTTTTGGTGATTCTGGTGGTGGTTGTACAGGGGATTGGATTTGTAGTGGAGAGAAAGGTTGAGTGTGATGTGAGGATGAATGAGAAGGTGATGGTGATTGTTGTTGAACTGGAGAGATTGGCTAAGTGTTTTTGGTAGAAGATGAGGATATCAACAGTGGAGATTCATGGTGATGAATTGGTGATATTGGTTGGGTGTTGATGCTGGCTGGTGATTGTGATTGATGAGGGGGTGTTTGGCTAGGTGATTGATGTTGGAGTGGTGGAGTTTGACTTGGTGAGTGAGAAGCTTGAACAGATTCAGCAGATGACTCTGCTTCATCTACCCAAACCAATTCTTGTGGTAAGTCTGCTTGGGCATCCACAACATGGGCGAACATTGGCATGTCTTCGCCCTGGTACTTCCCACTGAGTTTGTTCAGCACAGATTTGCCCAAGTGTACTTGCACAAACACTTCTCCAACTCTGTCCAGCCTTGGAAGTTTAGAGTTGATCACCAGTTGTAGAAATCTAGGGAACATGTATATCTTATCATTCCGCTAAAGTTTGACTTGTTCACTTAGACAGTTAAAGATGTACTTGGAGTAGTTATACGTTCTTCCCTCGAATATACCAATGATTCTAGATGATATGTGTCGAGAAAATCTGTCGAGCCCCGACTTCCTGTTGGATATGCACTTCAGGTAGGTATGGCATAAGAATCGATAAGGTTTGCACAGCCTACCCTTCTTTATCTCCCCTTTCTCATAATCTCCATCGTACCCCATCAGGTTGAACACCTTCTCAATGTATTCATTCTCGAATACATCAGGGTGCCCTATCTCTCTGTCACCCAATTCCAGACATCTTCGGATTGTGCTTTCATTGATTCAAATACGCTCATTCAGTATCTCAGCAGCAATCACTTCTTCATTACCTTGTTGTTCAACCCGTGCTGAGTTCCAAAAGTCGATTATGTGTGCCTGATGGATCACAGGCTCTGCCGTTAAGGCGTAGAAGAGCCTGGACCGCTGAAGATATCTTATGATATCTCGACATCCTTCAGCCGCAGGATCATCATCATTTAAGAACGCGCACACATTGTGTTCCTTTGCGAATCTGTTTGCCATCTGTAAACAACAACGAAAATCGAGTTAGCATACATGAAGTTGAATCGTTTTAATGGCAATAACCGATTAACCAGTTTTGTACTGATGTTTAGAACATGATTTACCTTCGCAATAACAGTAATCGATTACTGGATAATGTTGATTATGTTTTCTTGGAACGGATTTTTGAAAGTTTGAATGAGGGGGAAAGTGGGCGATTTTCTAGGTTAAAACTGAAAAAGTGTTCTGAAAAATTGATTAATGAATTCTGAGTCAGACACCTTATTTATAACCGAACATATTAATTTCTTTTATTAATTATGTTGGGCCCACTTTCCATTTATCCGTCCATATACCAAGTTTATTTCGAATGCATTTCTTCTTCCGCAGAACATCTGCGGAACCTTAACATCTGCGGATGTCTTAACATCTGCGTATGCATTAGTTCAAAAAATGCATTTGTTTTGCTGCTGAAACAGAAATTTCACTAATACTTCTACGGATTAGAATTACTGAAACTTCTGCGGATGCAGAAATTTCACTGTTACTTCTACGGATGAGAAGTATTACTGAAACTTCTGCGGAAGATCAAGTTCTGTTAAAAACTTTAAATGTATGATGTCTACTGAGTAGAATCAAATGTTGATGTTGGACATTGTTGACTTTATTTGCATGGCAATTAAGTACAAGAAAGCAAGTGTCCTGTATCCTGCATTCACATTAGTGCTCAAGTTCCAATTCCTTCAGAGTAAATTAAATCAATTATCAGCTTTTTATTGTTTTTCATGCATGACCTACTCCCCCTAAATTTGTGATTAATGTTAAACTGTTGCATTCATCATAAATTTAAGTTGTAAACAGGCATGACAGGCATATGACAGTCTAAGTGAGAGAAAATCAGTTAAGAGGACAATTAAACATCTGGCTTAAACAATTACATGCATGCATATATATATAGAGGGATCATACTATGACTTGGCTTCTGCTGATGTTGATTAGTTGATTCAATACACACTTGATTATAAGTATATAGATCCACTGAAATTCATACATGAGTAATGTATCAACTAGGCATGCTATTTATTATGTTTTGAAGTTTGTTAATCAGTAACTATCATGAGTTCCTCATTCAATTGTCATTAGAGTATGTCCTCCGTAGGTGAGGCAAATCACTACTTTTCACACTTAATGACTATGTACATTAAGTTATAAGTTCTATCTTGAGACATAGTACAGTCTCATAAATGCTTTGATGTTGAAGCTCGTTGAATTGATGTACAATTGATCACAAGTGATTCTTTTTAGAGCTGAGAGATGATCTTCATAGTCACCAGGTCTTTACTTTCGTAAAACAGAGGTGAACTTAACCCAGGTCTTTGTTTACACAAAACAGAGGGAGAATGAAGATCATACTCTTGGATCATATCCCCAGGTCTTTGTTCACACAAAACAGAGGGAATATGACTTTGCAAAGATAGAAGATTATAAAGTATTTTACATAGTGTGCTTTTGTAGTTGATTTGATCACATCAAGAGATAACTTATTCTTCTGACTCTCAAAATGGAGTTCCCACGGACAGATACCTGTTGCTCTTAGTTTTGCATGCTCTTAGCTTTGTTTCCACTCAAGATGAACCTACTCACATATCAGAATGATACAAGTCAGTTTGAGTGTTTGTTTAAAACCAGCATAGTCTACTATCATTTCCCAAATATAATGCATGCACAGATGTTCTATCAGACACTTAAATCATCCCTAACTATTACTCTACACAAAGTCAGTCATATGCTTTTGTTGAGTTACTCTAAGTTAATCATCCCCAAAGATTCTATCAGAAAATTAAATCTAACAGAATCAAATGCTTTAGTGAACAAATCAGCAAGCTGATTGGTTGTGTCTACTTTGACTAACTTGATTAGACCCTGTTCTGGGCAGTCTCTCAGAAAATGGTATCTGATTTCAATGTGTTTTGTTTTACTATGTTGAACTAGGTTAGCAGTTATAAACATAGCAGCTGAATTATCAATATGAATTGGTGTTTGAAGGAAATTGTAACCATAATCAAGTAATTGGTTCTGCAACCAAAGTACTTGAGAGTAACCAGCTGAAGCAGCTATGTACTCAGCTTCAGCTGTGGATACGGATACATTGGTTTGCTTCTTGCACTGCCAAGAAACAAGTCTTGGTCCTAGAAACTGACATCCACCAGTTGTGGATTTTCTGTTGTTGTTGCACCCTCCATAGTCACTATCTGAATAGGAGTAGAGGCTGAAATCTCCATCTTTGGGATACCAAAGTCCTAATGCAGGTTTGCCTTTCAGATATCTGAAAATCCTCTTCACAGCATTCAGATGGGACTATTTTGGGTCTGATTGATACCTGGCACAAACACAGACAGCAAACATTATGTCAGGTCTACTGGCAGTTAAGTACATTAAAGAACCGATCATTGATCTATACAATCTTTGATCTACTGATTTTCCAGCAGGGTCAGGCACAATCTTGTCTATTGTTGAGGCTGGTGTCTTGCATGAAGTTGAGTCAGCAAGATTGTACTTCTTCAGAATTTGATGAATGTACTTTTCTTGATTGATGAAAATGCCATCTGTTTTTGATGAACTTGTAAGCCAAGGAAGAATGTCAATTCTCCCATGGAGCTCATTGAAATTCAGATTTCATTAAGTCTTCAAAGCTTTGACACAGTTTCTTGTTGGTCGATCCAAATATTATGTCATCAACATATATTTGAACCACCAAAAGATCTTGATGTTCATGTTTGAGGAAGAGTGTCTGATCAATGGTGCCTCTCTTGTAGCCATTCTTCAGTAGGAAGGATGACAATGTGTCATACCACTTTCTGGGTGCTTGATGAAGACCATACAAAGCTTTGTCAAGCTTGTATACTCTATGTGGATAATCAGGGTCTTCAAATCAGGGGGTTGAGCCACATAGACTTCTTCATCAATTTTCCCATAAAGGAAAGCACACTTCACATCCATTTGATAGACTGTGAACTTCTTGAAGGAGGCATAAGCTAGGAAGACCCTTATAGCTTCAATTCTTGCAACTGGTGCAAGCACTTCATCATAGTCTATCCCTTCTTCTTGAGTATATCCTTGAGCAATAAGCCTAGCTTTGTTTCTCACGATTATACCCCTGTCATCCAGCTTGTTTTTTAATAGCCACCTAGTTCTAATTGGATGTTGACCTTGAGGCAGGTCTATAAGATTCCACACCTTATGTTTTCTGAATTGTTGTAGTTCTTCTTGCATAGCCTCAACCCAGCTGTTGTCCTTTAGAGCAGCTGTAATGTTTGCAGGAACTGTTTGAGACAAAAAGCAGGTGAACAAGCAAATGTTTGCCACTCCTCCTTTGCTCCTTGTAGTTCTTGCATTCAGGTCTCCAATGATATTGTCTGTTGGATGAGACTTGTGGATTCTGCTTGTTGAGACAGCATCAACTGGAACTGTGGATTCTAAGTTTGAGAAACCCATTAAAGTAGATGGAGTCAGCTGAGAAGTTGAGTCTATGAAGTAATCAAAAGGCTCATGGTCATTAGGATCAGCTTGAGCGTGTCAGTTGCTGCTGGGTTGTCTTCTTCCGCAGGAAGTTCTACGGAAGCATTTTGTTCTTCCGCAGGAGTAACTGCAACATCTACGGAGGCATTTTGTACTTCCATAGGAGTTACAGCACCATCCACGGATGAACATTGTTGAGTTGCAGGCATGGTTTGTTGATTCAACGCCTCCTCTCTATCCCTTTGATCAGTGGCTGAAGCAGGACTTACATCTGCGGATACTGATGCATCTGCGGATGTATTTACTGATGTAACTTCATGCTGCTGACTTGATTCTTGCTGAGGTGCAGTTGAAAGTTGAGCCCGTGGTGGGTCAGCTGTCAGGGGCACTTCATTCAAACTTGGAGGCACAAATGGATAGCATGTATCCGCAGCACCTGCATTGATCAGATAGCCAGTGTTAAATGATTCAGTTAATGCATCTATATCAAATAACCAAGATGATCCTTTTACATTTGTAGTAAACATGGATTCATCAAAAGAAACATTGGGAGTCTCTTCAACTATGTTATGTTCTGGAATATAGACCCTATATGATTTAGAAGTGGATGAATATCCAATAAAGAAACCATCATAGGCTTTTTCAGAAAATTTTCCCAATTGTTCTTTAGTATTCAAAACAGACACATGACACCCAAAGGCTCTAAGATATCCTATAAAAGGTTTTCTTTTAAATAAGAGCTCATAAGGGGTTTTATTATGTTCTTTGACAATTAATGTTCTATTTTGAACATTGCAAGCTGTATTCACAGCTTCTGCCCAGAAGGTTATGGGCAACTGAGAATCAGCTAGCATTGTTCTGGCTGCTTCTATGAGTGTTCTATTTCTTCTTTCAGCCACTCCATTTTGTTGTGGAGTTCTTGGTGCACTGAATTGTCTTGCTATCCCTTTATTCCTACAAAAAGAATCCAAATCAGCATTAACAAATTCAGTTCCATTATCACTCCTAAAAATTTTAACTTTTAAATCAAGTTGATTCTCAATCTTGATCACAAAGTCCATTAATGTTTCAGATGTTTCACTTTATGTTTTAAGAAAAAGACCCATGTGAATCTAGTGAAATCATCTACTATCACCAAACAATATTGCCTTTTTCCAATGCTCAGCACATTGGTTGGACCAAAGAGGTCCATGTGAAGCAATTTGAGTGGTGTAGTGTTAGTGTTGATTGTTTTGGATTTATGAGACACTCTGTGTTGTTTTCCTTTATAACATGAAGAACAATGATTAGAACAATGAAATTCTTTCTTTGGTAATCCAATGACTAAGTCATTTTTCACTAATTTATTCATGTTCTTCATGTTGGAATGGACAAGCCTTCTATGCCACAGTTGTGATTCATCTTCTGAAGATTTAGACAGCAGGCATGTCTCATGATTTTTGAGTGATGTGTTGTTCATATCCAAGACATATGTGTTGCCTTTTCTTGCTGCTTTAAGAAGGATCCAGTCTGCTGGAACTGCAAAACCTGGCTTAAGAATGTAACAGTTAGTGTTATCAAATAGTGTTAAGTAATTTTGATCACAAATTTGGGAAACACTAAGTAAATTATACTGCAAATTTTCACAGTAATTTACTTTTTCAAATGTTAAAACACAATTTGTTACGATTCCCTCACCAACAATTTTACCTCCCTTCTTATCCCCACCAAATGCCACAAAAGAGGCATGTTTATGTTTGAAGTCATGGAGAAGTGCACAGTTGCCTGTCATATGTCTGGAACAACCACTGTCAACATACCACTTGTTGTCAGCTCTCCATGATTGTTCCTGCACACAAAAAGAAATTAGTTAGAATTGACAACCCAAGCCTTAATTGCCTTGGGTTTGCCAGAAATGTCAACAATAGTTACTCCTTTATGAATTAATCTTGAAGTTTCAATATTAGTTGTTTCTTTTTGATTTGATGGTGGTGAGGATGATAATTGTTGAAGATGATTCAGGTTTTTGGATGTCTTCATGCTTATCTGAGTCTTTCTTCAACGTAGCTTGTTTTGGTTGATATTTTAACTTTGAGGAGGTTCCTGTAGTTTTGAAAGTTTCTTCATCTTTCAGCTTTGATTGAGGCACAGGAGTTCCTTTTGCAAAGTTATCAAAGAAACCATCAACTGCTTCAGTCTGTTTATCAGACAAATCCACCTTTTTGTGAGGTGTCTTAGACTGTGTTGGTGTTTTCTTCTTCAAAGTCTTGTCCGCAGCAGATGATCTTTTCTTTGACTTTTGTTGTTCTTTCTGAATCTTTGTCTCCTTGTCACTTACTGAGGATTGAGAATCTGATTCAGATGATGCATCTTGTGACTTCTTTTTGCTCTTTTTCTTGTTCTTCTTATTAAAATAACATTCCTGAGTGGAATGGTTATTTTTGTCACATATGGCACAGTGTTTGTTGAAGAAACAATCAGCAGTCATATGATTGTTCATATTGCAAATGGAACAATAGCTGCTGAAATAGCATTCATCAGTATTGTGATTCTTCATATCACACCATTTGCAATATTTTTCTGAATTTTCTTCAGATTCAGCCTTCTTTTATTGTTCTTTTTCTCACTTGCTGAAGCATCAGTTGATTTCTTCTTGTTTTTGTTGGCAGCATCATCAGCTGTTTCTTGTTTGCCTTTGGCTGCCTTTTGTTGCTTGATATTCACTTTTTCTGTGCATGTTTGTTGGCATCCCTTTTTACCTCGTCCGTAGAATCAGTTTCTCTCTTCCGTTGCTTTTCTGCTGATTCAGTAGTTTTTGCCTTCCGCAGATGATCTACGGACTTGGCAATATTTGCTTTCCGCAGATGTTCTACGGATTCTTCAGATTTCTCTTTCCGTAGGTCTTCAACACTTGAATTTTTCTTTTTCTTTGTTGAAGTTTGTTGTTTCTTACCTTTATCTGAAGAAGACAAAGGTAACTCAGTACTTGATCCGCAGCTATCAACTTTGTGAAGGTTCAGTTCTTGAATTCCTTCATTCAATTCAGCAATCCTCTTGCAGATAGTCTTCAGCATGTTTGTTGCTTTGGAGGATACTGCAGCTTTGATTCTTCAAGAACTCGCGGAAGACCAGTTTCAACTTGAACATTCTTACCAATGTTCAGTTGAGCAGTATCATGTTCATCAGAATCATCCAAGTCATCATATTTATCAAAATCTGATTCATTATGTTTAAGTGATTCTGATTCAGTAGATTCAGTTTCACTCATCTCAGCTTCATTATTGTTTATATGACTGGTTTTTATGTCAATATTGGTGCTTGGCACAAAATGATTTGACAAATTTTTAGTCATTGTTTTAGGTAAAGTTGTGTAGTTATCATTAATAGGTGGTTCAACAGCATTATAACCCACCCGGACCTGTTCTTTGATTCAATATGAGAGTTTAGCAACTTCTCATATTGCTGAGATGATAATTGAAACTTCTGAAGTTTCACTTCAGTGGATGCATGATCAGCCATGGATTTTGTTAAGGAAGTGGTCAGATGCTCAACTTGGGCTTTGAGGCTGTAGTTTTCAGAAACATATTTTTCTAAATCTTTTTGTAAAGAACTGATTTTGATTTGATATAATTTATGTTCTCTTAAGTGTGATTCATTCAAAATCATTGTTTCCTTTACTTTATCAGCCAATTGTTGAGCATGGACTCTATATCATTCAACTTCCTCAACACATGATTATGAACATAACCTGTCTTTTACCTCTCTGGCCATAGGAGGAACTTTGTTTTCCATATGTGCCATTAATGGTTGATTTTCTTCCAAGACTTCCTTCTCATACATACTCCAGTCATATGTTCCATCTTGAAGTATGATCAGCCCTGACTCTTAGAATTGCTTGGTCCTGCTGATGTATTTGTGGCTGGTGGGGAGGTTAGCTGAGGTTGCCTATGCAGAGATCTTTGAGAGGTTGATTGCTCATTCTGATATTGCTGTTGCTGCTGATGTTGTTGCTGCTGCTGTTGATACTGCTGAGATGATTGTTGGTTGCATTCTCTAGAGAAGTGACCATAGAGATTGCACTTGAAACATCTGACTTTAGACTTATCAACACCAATCTTTGATGTTTTGCTTGCTGCAGCCAGATTTTTATTTCTCCGTAGATATTGCTTAGCTCTGTAAGCAATCATTGCCATCTGCCATTGTAGATCCATCTCTTCTACTACATCAGGATGGAGTTCCTCCAAGTCTTGCTGACAGATGTTTGCTGATGTAAGTGAACTTTCAAGATATGCTTGAAAGCTAGAACTAAAAGCTGCAAAGGCTGCTTTTTCTTCTTCAGAATCCAATATCACAGTTATTGGTTCTGACTATTTGTTTTGTTGAGAAGAGTTTGCAGTTGCTGAAGTATCTCTTTTCTCTGCAGATCTTCCCTTTTCCTTTTGATTTTTACTTTGAGATGATTTCTTAGTGGGTTTGGATGCATAAAAAATGACTTCCTCTTCATCATCACTCAGAGTACAAGAGTTATCACCTTCATTATTTGAGATAAATGCACTTCCAGCATTTTTGGTTTCCTTGAAGTGATAAGGTGAGATATGAGTTCTCACACTCTTGTTTCTTGATTGTTCATCCAGTTCAAGAGCTTCTACCTTAGCAACCAATGTATCTAGACCAGTTGTCTTGAGATCTATGGTGTTCTTGAACATGGACACTGTTTGCTTCCAACTTTCAGGCAAAGTGTGGAGCATCTTCTTGTTCAGTTCCTCAGTGGTATACTTTAACTCCAAGATATTCATCTCAGTAACAAGTTGCATAAATCTATGGAGTTGCTGAGGAATTGATTCACCCTCAATATGATGAAAGGTTTCATATTGTGATCTGAGGGTGTCTTTCCTTATGCTTCGGATCTCATCACTCCCTTCACAGAGAGTGTGAAGTATCTTCCATAGGGAATTTGCTGTTTTGTAATTCTCGCACCTGATTAAGATCTCTTCTGGCAAAGCCATACTAAGCAAACTGTATGCTTTAATATCGACTTTGACCTTCTTGACATCATCAGGTGACAAGTTCTTCGTGCTGATCGGCTGATTCTTGTCATTATAATCCGGCCCAAGAGGGGGTGGAATATAAGGACCCTAGGTGATGGACTCCCACAAGTCAGAATCTGTGTAGTTCACATGATTCCTGAACTTGATCTTCCAGGATTTAAAATCAGCTTTCGTTTCCAACTTTGGCGGTTGATAAGATCCTCCACCAAAAGTACTCATGTTTGATGCAAAATTATGAATCAAAACTTAAATGTTAAAATTGACAAATCTATCGAAGACTCAGATCTAGTATTCAATTGATTTGAATATAGATCTAAATCAAACAAGCAATGAGAGAATGCTTGCTGAATGACAAGTCGTTGATTTAATTGTTTGAAAATCAATTAAACAATTTTAATACTGATAGATCAATTGATCTAAATCAATGAGCACCAAGCTCTGATACCACCTGTGAATCCAAGGATCTCAATTCAGGAATTATCAGTATTAAAATAAATCAATTCAATGATCGCGGAATTATCATTAATTGATGCTTAATTGTTTTAATGATCAATGATGAACACAACCACAGAAACACAATAAATGCGAACTCAATAATTATTCAAACGTATTTCATTAACTATCAAGTAATGACTACAAAAGAATAATAAAGAATAACTATGAACAACGAATTCAGTGAATCGAATAATGTTGATGTTGATGTGACGGCGGTTAGGGTTGCACAATGATGTAACTCTTGACAGCCGTAATATTGATTGATTGTGTTCCCCGAGATGTGAAACCTAGGACTCGTATTTATAGATGGTTTGAGTCGGCTAAGGAAACACCAAATCTCTTGGGATTTGTTATTGATTGTGTTGACTTGTTTGACTTCTTGGTATTTGCAATCGCACAAGTATAATGTTCTTCCGCTGAAGTCTTGTCGTCCGCAGAACTTTTGTTCTTCCGTAGATGAATTGGTCTTCCGTAGAAGTGTTGTTCTTCCGTAGGAAATCCTTTTTCCGTAGGAGTCTTCACTTCATGGTCCTTGATCATCCGCAGGAACATTCACTTGTTCATTTGGTCTTGTAAGAAACATATATACGGATTAACAATAATGTTCATCCGTAGATGCTTCTTACACTTGGTCAATATCATGAATCCTTCCAAGTATATTGTTTCTCCCTGTCAACAGTCACAAATCAACACACACATATATGGGTTAACCTATAGATTCAATGCACATATATATATATATTGACTGTTACAAGTATTAATTACAAGACTTGACTCAAGTACTAAGCCTATACAAAATGATCTAGACCTATACACTCTAGATCCAACAATGTTGTTGTTAGTAGTAGTAGTAGTATTATCGTTATCATTGTTGTTGTTAATATTATTACTTTAAAATTATTCTAACATAATGTCATTTATAGATGGATGTGATGAGCTAGTTTTATCAAAGATCAGGGGATGAAGCAGAGAGTAATATTGCTAGCCGTTATATGGAATTTGCACATGCAAATTATATAAGTTATATACCAACACATGTGACATAACTTGTTGATAATACTCAACTTTCCCATGTGATGTGCTCCCAATTATACATATAAAACATATCAATTGCACAGCAAATATTTCCAAAACTCTTAGTGAAAGTAATGAGTTAATATCTAAATCATTTAAATTATGTTTTTAGGCTTAAGAAAGACCAAGATAAACAAAAGGAGCTTAAACAAAGAGAAAGTTGAAGAAAACAAGCTCCGGAATTCAAGCATAGGGTCATGCCTCATTAAGCACGCCCTAATTACCAGCCTGAAACATGCCCCCGTGCTTAAATTAGCATACCCCTGTGATTGGACATATGACATGAAAAAAGTATTGTCCCCCAAAAGTAGTCACAGGGCCTTGCCCCATGAGTCACAGGGCGTGACCACCCTAATCATGAGGTCGTGACTCATGAGGCACGATGTAGTGCCCCCAACAACTTCTAAGCATACAAGTCGACCAACTTACGTAAGCATTGTACTACCACGAGGCCATGCCTTTTAGGCACAGAGCCATGTTTAGACACTCTAGAAAGCCTATAAATAGGAGTTCATTTGTCACTTTGAGAGGAGATTTTGGGAGGTAAAGTGCTGGCGTTCCCTCTCGAGAACCCAGCCTTTAGAAGTCTTTAGAAGGTTTTGGAGGTCCATTCAATACTTAGAAGAACCTCGGGATCATTTAACATCATCCATAGGGGATCACCGATTTGATTGTTCTAGTTTACCGATGATTTCATTACTATCTTCTATCTTTGTCCATATGTTCAAGCTCATTTAGAGCTAAACTTCATTTATTATCCTAACTTAGTGAAATTATGTAACTTGTGATGGGTAGCGACTATATTTGAATTAGAAGTTATAAACTTATAATTATACTTATGAATGTCATACAAGGTTGAAAACGTTTGTACTAACTTTTATTCATGAAACCAATCTTCATAATAAATCCATAGCTAATGAACTAGAAATGGTTATTAGAACTTTAGCTTTCTGATTGTTTAAAGGTTCCCTTTTATTAGTCTGAAAAATCTATAGTAATTGTTATGGTTTTCTAAAATTAATGGTATGTTACAAAGGAACTTGAACAACTCCCTTTCTAACATTAAGTTATGCTTTTAGAAATCGTATGTTGAGAGGTTACACGAGATCTATCTACATTACTAGTGGCTTGGGTTGACCAACATTGTAAGTTACTTGATGTTGGTGTTCTTGTCACTACGGAGCTAGCAGACGAGAAATCCATGTTGGCACACCTTTATAAACATTAACATAATTATATTAATCAATATCTTTAAACAAACCACCAATTCATCACAGTTACATAAGTGTAATCTAAATTAGGGTAATAGCCTCAAAAGTCTCACCAAAAGTCTCAATCTATCTTTATCAATCTTTATTTATTGTTATTTTGTTCAACTTATCATTTGCTAAGACTAAAATTGATAGTCAATTATAAGGTTCGTTGAGTAGACTTAGTGTGTCCACAAATTGATACTCGGTTCTTACCAACACTATATTACCTCAAGCTATGTATACCTGCCTTTTATGTATGCAGTTTAGTATTAGTAATAACCATTCAAAGCTGAATCTATACGAAAACCTTTATTAACATATATATACTATTTGCACAGACCACATTGTCACTCAACGTTTACGTAGAAGGGGGTAGAGTACGAGGACGGGTTGGTCGACAACATGTTGATGATAATATGGAGCAATAGAATATGATGGAGCAGAGGGTTTTTGACAGATCAACTGTTTGACTCGCCCTATTTAAGTCTAACGGATAACCCGAATTTTTTTACGGTGGTACCTCAAGTACTCCGTTTCAACCTTTTAGTCATATGGGTATGCAAAATTATGAAGAGGAGAGGGGCTTCAAATCCTTATCAAACCGCTTATATAAATTTTAAGCAACTGTTTCAATAGACTTCCACGCTACCTTATTACCCTCAATTTAAAGAGACATCGCATACAGTTGATCGATTTTTAAATGTATCTTCGTGCCCATTCGACTTAAATGACGAAGCAAGGGAGACAACCGGAAAAAAAAACAAAGTTACCAATGATCATACGATTCATTAGATGTATTTTATTTTATCTTTTATGTGAGATGTATTTTTATATTTTATTTCTTATGTATTTTTATATTTTATTTATTAGACACATTTTTTATTAAAAGCAAACATGATATACAATATTATTCGAATAAGCATTCAAAAACTAAAGTGTCAATATAATAAAACTAAAAACTAAAGAGTTGATACAATAAAATAATAACTAGAATGGTAATACAATGAAACTAATAACTAGAGCGGTAATACAATAAAACTAATAACTAAAGCGATAATACAATAAAACTAATAATTAGAGCGGTAATACAACAAACAAGGTCACAGGTGGGTTTTGCGTTTGGTTATCTTTTTTGTGAACCAATGAGGGTGACTATATGTATAACAATACTTATAAAACTCTTTTGTCATATAACGTTGGTATCTTGCGCATGTGTCCTTAAAATCTCCCTCCATAGTCACCGTATATCCTTTGACTAGCTTTTGCATTAACATACAAACATCTCCTAAATCACCACCAAGTTCAACCCATCCTTAGGTAAATATTCTTCAATAGTTGTGAATGTCATGTCAGCCATGTTATTAGGATGAATAAACAGCCCGGATAACGTTTTTTCTAGTAACCAATTTGCATCATTAAACAGTAAAAATTGCAGGGAATAAAATCTAATATGGGAAAAACCAACTCATGATATAATTTATGATATAGGTTATTTGACCAATACTGAAGCATCTTTATTGTATGCAAGTTGATTCAGACAAGTAACCAATCTCCTACAGCTTTGACATATATCGAAATATAAACATATTGCACCTCCCAAAATGGTGGATGCAACTCCTCAGTTCCATCAGCATATTTGTTAGGTTTGACATCTTTCGAGACACATAATTCATCCTGAAAATATGGTGGTATATTGTCTGGTTCAACCCTGTTGGTCCAAATTTCACGAGCTTTTCATGTCTCATCCGCATCATCCGTTTAACCCAATCTTCTATATGTTGTGAAATAAATTGTAAGTCAAACAAATATTTATAAAATTAATTTATTTTAGTAAAAATATTAAAGATTTTTACCAATGGAGAAAGACAATCGTCGCGTTTGTAGCCTAATAGAGTACCCTTAAAATCCCTGCCAAGCCAAGTACCACCAAACAGAACTGAAACATAATATGGCACTTCGTCGTTGTTGTAGAAATCAATAGCATCTTTTGACCAGTTCTTAGACTCTTCTTCATCTGCAAATAAAAATGGCCAAATATGACGCGATGGGTCTTGTTGAGGGTTTACTAGTGCATGCACTGGGATGTTTTCTTATTACCTCTGATGAAGATGATTTCTGCCACTTCTTGAGGCGCCTTAACTTTTGTAGAATGAAACTCGTTGATTAAAGTTCATGAACTGGTTCTTTGCCGGGTCGGAGTGTCATTTCTATGGGTGGTGAATGAAAAGAATGAAATAAGTGGATGGAAAATGATAGGGGAAATGTGATGAAATAAAAGTACTAGTGGTATTTACAAATTTTTTTAATTATAATATATATTTATTTTCATAAATAATATTTATATGTTATAACATAAAACAAAATAATAATAATAATAATAATAATAATAATAATAATAATAATAATAATAATAATAATAATAATAATAATAATAATATATAATAACAACAACAAGAATAGTAATAATACTTAAAAAATAAAAACCGATAAATATCAAATAATAATAAGGCTTAAACAACAATAACTAGTAAACATCTATTAACAACAATATTTAAACAACAATAATCGATAGACATCAAATAATAGTAATACTAAAACGACATTCTTCTCATGAATATGAGTTTGGACAAGTATTCATGTTATGGCTGGCTTGTTTACATATAGAACATCTACATATAACAGGTGCATCTAGGTGATGAACGTCCATCTCGTTGTGCATCCTTCTCGTGCGTCTCCTACCTTGTGATGTGGTGATTTTTTATGGATCTGCTCTAATCCTCCAATCCCGGTTTGTCCAACAATTAGAGTGACGAAGTGAGTAAAAATGATCATTATATTGTTCCCGATAAATGGCAGTAGTATCGACCTGATGAATAGCGTTATTAGGTGACTCAACTCTATGGCGACAAACTACAATTGCATGTGAGCACGAGATCTTTGAATTTGCCACTTACCACATGTGCAGGTCCTGTTTTTATATTCCACGATATAATCATTTCTACCGGCTTCATTTGTTTGTACCTTTGACAAAACCTTGTACCTCACCTCTCTGTAATCAAAGTCTTTTATGATATGTTCTTGCTAGTTAATATCACGGTCATGAAACAAACGCCATATGCGAGGGGGTAACGTTGTGTTGTAGTTTGATGCGATGTTAGTGTGTTTATTAAACTGTTTGTCTGTCTTCTTGAAGGTATAGTTAATAATAGCTTTTACTGGCATAAGCCTGACCCCTCGCAACATATTGTTGAAGCTTTCTGGAATGTTCGTCGTCAAATTACCCACCCACAATGGTTTGTATCACGTTTAAGCATTCATTTACTCTCTTTAATAGGTTTGAAATATTCCCACACTTCTTGATTGAGGCTTTTCATTCGACTTATGCAATAGTTATACTTCCTTTATTGGGTGGTGCTTCCGATAGACTAACAGAGCTTTCTAAACTAGAAACCTTGAATTTGTGCATGAAGTTACTTCGAACATGTCAAAGACAAAATCGATGGTCAACATTATTTTTCCACTTTTCAAGACTATTCATTACACGAATAATTTCTTTGTGTCTATCATAAGTAGCAAACAACTTTTTTCCCAAACCAATTAAATTGTGATAAAGTGCAATGTGCGACTAGAATTGCTAGAAAAACCAACTCTAACTTTATACTGTCTCTTCATCTTCAATTGCATAAGCTACCGACATTGCATAGTTTCTTGAATTTTGGTAACTGCAATTAACATTTTATCATGGTAGGATCATTCTAAGAATATGTCATTAATAGAATCATTGGCTGGCAATACTTAAATACCTTTATTACTGGACCAAATGCCTAAAACAAGTATTTAAATGTATAATATTCACGTGAACCAGTCAAATGATGTAACCATTCCACGACAGTAGGGTTAGTCTCTTGTAACACATTGATGTACGTAGGTAATTGCTCAAAGTTACTATCCCAGCTATCATGAATACTCTCAATAACAGCTTTTCGAGCTCGCTAGGCTTTATTATATGAGACATCAACATTCAGCATGTCTTTTAAATGTGCTTGAATTCATTTGATGGGAAAAGCAATCTCTTCATGAACAAAGTGGATGATACGTGTAACGATATCTTTGCATCTGAAACTTTTTGCTATTGTTACCAACAATAGTATCAAAGCAGTTGTGTGCATTTACCCATCTTGAAATTCTCCACATGTGATGATAGCGATTCTTAGAAGCATACACATACCATTTACATGCAGGACCATTGTGAAAATTATTGTTGCAATTGGAGCTAGTGCTCTAGTATTTTGCTCTCCATCTTGAACGTTTACTTTCAACTACTATTGCTTCCATGTTACATGCAAAATTTCATAACCACACCGCATGCATCACTTCTTCTTTTGTTTTAAAGTACATGCGAACACGGATTACTTTTGACTCTTCATTCCATATATCTATGTGATCTTCATCGTCAAAATCAACAGCTTTATAATCTCTAAAATCCTTAGGATCTTCTGAATAGTTCACCTCCCTGTAAGATCCTAGATTAATCCTAGAATTCTAATGGTCTGGAACTCCATATCCGTTGTTATCATCATCACTAGATTCTTCATGTTATGGAATTGCTTTAGTATCTCTTGTATGAAATAGCATCATCTAACTTATCAAACCCTTCATTATCATCGTCATGCCTATCAACGTTTCCAAGGTTGTAACTACATAACGGACCGAGTTGATAATAAGAAACATATCCGGATTTAGTATTACTTGACTGACTGACTTGATAATTGGGTTGTTGGACAGACATTTTCGGCTCAATGATAACATAAAGATATTTTTGGAAATTTCTACATTTTCTCCCAAATAATATAACACTTCTAGGCTTAAGTCATTGAAAATTTCAGAAATATGAGAAAAACCACCGTATAAGTAATACAATTTGAATTTCAAATTATAATATTTCTTTGAACTTGAAGATAAGCAAAAATTAAATCCACAAATTATTCGTATGACACTCTATGATGAAGAATAATAGTTGAACTTCTCGTACAATCATCACACATAATATTTCTATTTTTAAATGAAATATTGCCACCGCAAAAATAACTGTAAGAAATATGGTCAAGACATAATAATAAATGAGCTTTAGCAATACATTTTCAGTGAAGTTTTGAGAAGAAGGAAAGAATTTATAATGTTTATCGTCTTGAATAATTGAGCACGGAACACGACAAAGCTTTATGAGAACTCGCCCCTCCCATGGGTGAGTTCTAACAAGAAGACAAATGCATGTGAATTGCGTGAATCAGTGATTTGATGTGACACTAACCTTTTGAGAACTCGTCTCTGTGACAACCCCGATTTTTGGGCCTGGAAAATTTTTTTAGAAACCTTATTGGGCCACACCCTGACACCAAACTCTGTTTAGGAAACCATGAATTGGGCCCAACAACACCGGGCTTGAGCCCACAACCAACATACTCACCTAAATGGGCTTGAACCCAACAGGCCATAAATGGGCCATTGGGCCAACTAACTGATGGGCATCAACCCACGTATTCAATATGGGCCAACGAGCCATTAATATTTCTAGAGCATGCTTGAACCGACCCAATGAGCCACGGGCCCGTCACCATAGAAAACGGGAAATTTTATTAACTAGAAATGGAAACCAAATTAGCATCCGCTAGTTTTACAAAATATAATGGACCATCTTAAATATATTACACTTTACAAAAGTTAATTAACCACTTAAATTATCTCATACCAAAACTTATTATACACCCAATAAAACAAACATTTGGACTTAACCATCTAAGTAACAAGTTATAAATTACCTATCTACCTAATAAGTAAAACAAAACCATACACATGAAAATGTGTATATAATTAATTAAATACAATGGTTGACACCGAAACTAGCAATAAACAACTCAATTAAAAATTTACAAAAACATACAACTGTTAAATACAATAAACCAAACCTATGCAAGAAAATACATACATATATATATATATATACCCTCGGCATACATACATGCATACGTGTATGTATATATATATATATATATACACACACACATATACATATAAAAATATATATAACCCGACACACATATATGTATGCATATATATATGCATGCACACGTACACTTACACACACATATATATACGACACACACATGCATATGTATATATGCATGCAAGCGGGCACACACACCCGATGCACATACACACACCCGATACACACACACCCACACCCGATACACACACACCCCCGTATATATATGTATATAGACACCCATATATAATAAAAATACCCACATTCTCAGCCACACTTTAGTCAAATCACCTCCAAATTCACTCAATGCATGGGAAGACCACCTAAGCATCTAGTGACTTGCATTAGTCACCAAAACCCTCACAAATCTCGGCCATAATCTTGTCCAAATCCAAGAAACTGAGCATCCCAAACCCCCTCCCCAACCCCTCAGCCGAACACCACCATATTACCACCACCTCCACTCCATTTCATACTTTGTTTTTCAAACCAATTCTCTCTACTCCCACTTGAGTCTCTACTCTTCACTTGAAAAACATAAACTCCAGCCATTTTGAATCGAAGGAGCATCACACTCTCAAACAACAACAACCATTCAAGAACAAGGTAAACCTTCAACACACACACACATCAGCACATTCAAGTTCTTTCTTCCATTTCTTCACTTGACCTAACCACCACTTTTTCACAGCTTTTTCTTGACTTCTCAAGGTCCCACTCCAGCTGTTTGAATCCCCCACGGTCACCCAATCGCGAAGGTAACAAGCTACAACCCCAAAACGCGTAAAAATCGTGTTTCATCACGTTAGTGATAATACTAACACCACACACCCCCAACTCCTTATGATATCATATAACCCATTATTTTTCAGTAATAATAAGATATTCTCATCATCTCAAAACCTTATTCAATCGTAAACACGGATTTGTTAAGTTTAACACACCCGAAAACTCAATTTACACATCAAAATGAAAACACGTATTATACAAGTTCAAAAACTTTAACCAAAATATTCTATAGGTTTAAAAGAAATATTTTAATTCACAAACAAAATTTCATAAATAAACATAAACACTTTGCATTTTATAAAATTTACAAAAGTTGAAAAGCTAATATTTTATAAAATTACAAGAAATAGAAAGGGGGATATAGAACTAAAATTTAGGAATTATATAGGTTATATTTATATTATGAAATATTTGGGAAGGAGGAAATCAGATTAAAACAAGTTGTAAATCCAAAAACGAGACTTAACCGAGACTTAACGGATCTCTAACGAAACTAACCGGACTTGCTAACGAAAATAATAAATATATATTATTTGATGATATAAAAATTCCAGAAACCTTATAATAGTCATAAAAGCTTAAAAATGTAATTTCATAATTTTTAGAATTTATTTTATTAATAAACAAAAATACAACGTATATCCGCCATAAAATAAGGAAAATTGTTAAAAACGAATTTAAGAGAATTTTTAATGAAAAATACAGAAAATAAAGGTGATTATAAGTATATTAAAGGATAAAAATGATAAAAAGTTGGCAAAGCACAACCAAAACCTAAAATCCGTTAAAACCCCGAACCGAAGACGTTAAAATCCCAAAACCGATACGACAACCTAAAAACCAAAATTTACAGAAACTAATAACTTATTTAAGTTCAAGATAAACTAAGAACTAAATACTTATGAGTACTGGAACACTACAAAGTAGTTACGAATTATAACGTTTTATAACCATAACTACATGTAAAATAAATAAGAAAAATCACAAAATATATAAATAACCTCAAATCTACTAAAATTTACTAATTTTCAGAGAAATATAACTTACCACTTGGTCACAAAAATAAATAAACATAAAAACCCTAGATTAATCACACATTATCAATACGCCCAAATCGCGATACGGTACACGTTTAAGGACACCATAAGTAACTCACTAACCTTGAAAACTATACCGTTAACCCCTAAATAACAAATTATCATCTAAATAAGTATATTTAAGACATAAACCCTTAATTTGACCAACCAACAACCTCAATTTAAGAGTAACTAAATAAAACCTCATAAAATGCTTAAACCGAAAACAAACACTTGAAACCGTTAAGAAGGACCGAATAACACAAAAACGCACTTATTACATTAACCTAATCCACTAAAAATTATAAAAACTATTATAAGTGATCATAATGCAAATATCCCAAACATTAGGGTCAAAAACGTAAATTTAGTAAAGTTAAGGGACCAATTTTGCCAACTATTGAAACCTTGCTGATTTAAGACCATACCATACCTATAAGAACCAAAAATAATCAGAACATATGAGATAAGTACTTATCAATTAAATGAGTTAAGTATGACTAACCAAAACCTAAGAACACAAAGTAAGATATCACATACATAAGGCAACGCCTATCAAGCCAAAGTATACAAACACAAACCTTAGGGGATGGTGTAGATAATCTAATGAATATAGAACTAACTAATTTCAAATGAACATAGGAACCCTCACGGTCGGTAGCATCCAAACCCTACAGACAACCAAGTGATCCACTACAGGTGAGTCTCATGAACCCCTCTTTTTACTTTACAACTTTTTAGGGTGAATACATTCTCGTTAAATATTATGATTATGTTATTATGGTGCAATACTACCTGATCTTGTCCCCGAACGGAGCACAATCATTAACTCCATTAGGAGCTGCGTTGTTTGTGGATAGTACTATTTAGGGAATCCCCCGCACGCAATGGGCCTTTATGTAGGGAAACCCCCCATTGAGATTCAATAATCGTTGTGTCACAAATTAGTGCCATTTAACCGTGCTTAGCAGGGCACACTTAAACCCAACAATCTAGTGGTAACGAGTTAGGGGATATTTTAGCACTCGGGCGGGAAAGTTCGGGTCAGGATTGATTGTGATACATTCTATAGTGCATCATGAAGTTTATATTATATCATGGTTATGATTTGGTCCAAATGGTTTAATATTATATTGCCACAAAAGGTAACGTGTCTAAAACTCATGGGTTTACCGACATTATGTTGACGTATTTTGAGTGTGTATTTCAGGTGATGTGTAATTGACAGGTGTCCAATGGATAGGAGCAGCCTTATAAGAACCCTTGAAGAATTAGCTACTACCCTATCCAATCATCTATTTTTGAACAATGAATAAAATATGTATCGTTTGGATTTTTAGACTATACAATGTAAGAAAATTTGGAGTTATGTGATGATTAAGTTTGGATCCATTTATTTTCCGCTGCATTGTGATGATATCAATCGGTCACGGTCAGACCCGGTTAACGGGGTGTGACAGATTAGTATCAGAGCCAATGGTTTCAACGAATTAGGTTCTAACCACTAGGAACCTAGGCTTTAACCACACACTAGGGACATAAGGAAGTAAGAGGAAGACCCCCCATAGGATACGAACCTAGGAAGATTATTACCACTTAATCTCGCTTATAGTATTTTGTATATTCTACATATTATTATTAATTTCTGATTTCCTTTATATACATATTTTATCATATTGCAATTTACCCGTTTGTTTATTAAATGGCAGGAAACCAAAACAAAGGAAATACCATATATATTAGCGACTCACCCGACGTACCACCCCGCTTTACCATCAAACCACCATTCCACTACCCATCTTTGCACCAGACGTGGGTGCAGGACCTTCGAGACGCCCCCAGTCCCATGAAATTAGGTAGTATGCCCCCCTTGGACCCGAGTATGGAGATCCTAATTGGTACCCTTCGGCCCCCTATGAGCACATGATGCCTGATCCCAACGAGGATTGGGAGATGGAGGAGTCAGAGCCTATGGAGGATTCGTCAGATTCATCGGTAGCTGCTCGGGCCAGTTCCCTACGACTAGGTGGGAATGAGGGTGAGGCATATCGTGCGAGGCAAACAGCACAAATGTCCATCCGACCTGCCCCCACTTTTCAACAGGAATGGGGTAACCTAGTTACAGGACTGGCCGGAGCATCGCCACAACTTGTTATGCCGTCATTGCCACCACCACCGCAGCCAGTCCCATGATACCCTATAAGGCCCTATGGATGTGACGCACTAGCGCGTCATAGCTTTCATATGGGTCCATCGGTGTACTACACCGACCCCTATGCCGAGTCAGCACGCTATTCTAGCGCATCACACTAGGTCTTCGCTGATCTGCCCTTGTATCACTCAGGGCCGCTTGTGGAAGATTCATTCATGATGGAGGTCTAGCGCCACCACCATCACTACGACGTGATGAAACAAGAAAGGGACGAGGCGGTGTCCGTAGTAAGACGAATGAGGAAGAAGCTCTACATCGCTACACAGAAGTGTGTGACAGATCCATGGTCCCGATATCGTCATCACCGTCATCATTGAAGTCGTTTATTTCTCTTTTGTTTATGTTATTTGATTCGAGAAACTATATATTTGTAGGACATGAGTGAGTATCCACTCATGTCACACCAAATTGTATTTGAATTTATTTTGTATTGTAACCATAGCGGTTTCGCTATGATTTGGACTCTCGTGATTGTTTGGGGTTAATTTTATTTAATATCTGCGTATTTTGGTATGATGATTGTATGAAATTATAATGCCTAAAATTTGATTACTAGTATAACTAAGATATAAATGCATATTATAGCCATGCCGAAAGGAAGACGTCACGGACGTACTCCTAACACAAGGACAGGTGCCACCACCCGATCTAGGGCACGCACCAACCGAACAGATGAGACCCTAGGAGGAAACACCAACAACGCCAACAACCTCAACAATGACCATAATACCGATAACCCTACCAACACCCATAACGGTACCAACCAAGAAGCTAGACTCCAACAATTGATTTCTGAAGACATTGCCAATGCCCTACCTACCATTGCCGCCCATGTGAATGCTGAACGCCATCAAGAAACGCCAACTGGAGGCAACAATGATAATGAAGAAAATACCAATACGAATGAAGAAGACCGTGAAATGACTCGAGTGAGAACTGGGTGAGCATATAAGGCCTTTATGGCATGTAAGCCTATTGATTACTTTGGAACCGAATGTGCTACAGGAACCATCCGCTGGTTGGAAGAGATGGAAGCCGTGCTTGACATTAGTGATTGTGCTGAGGAGAGAAAAGTGAGATTTGCTACACACTCACTTAAGAATGGAGCCCTAAACTGGTGGAACACCCTGGTGCAAACCCGAGGTAGGAACGTGGTGAACCGAATGAGATGGGAGGAGTTCAAGAAATTGATGACTGAGCGTTATAGTCCAATAAATGAGATAGAGAAGATGGAAGCTGAGTTTTTAAGCTTGGAAATGAAGGGAATTGCACACTTGGAATACACCAATAGGTTTAATGAGCTGTCACTATTAGTACCACATTTGATCACCCCGAATCGAAGAAGATAGAAAGGTATGTGTGGGGTTTGACCCCGAAGATTAGGGGGATGGTGAAGGCTGCTAAACCTACGACTTTTCAGGAGACTGTGGAAATTTCAGCAACACTAAACGATAAGGTAGTCAGATATGAAGGAAACAAAGGATAGGAGAACATGGGAACAAGGAGGAAGTGGGAAAACTTTAGAGTTATGAATGGAAGTCCGAATGGGAGATAGAGCGGAAGTAAACCAAGTGGAGAAAAGAAATCGTACATGGGGTGACAACGTTTTGTGGAAAGTGTGGGTTACATCATGTGGGGACGTGCTGAGTTAAACTAGGGGCGAAGCCCCTAGGAAAGGAAGTCAAAGCAAACGTGTGCTTCAAGTGCAATTGGCCGGGACACTTCGCCAAGGAATGCAAGTCCACTACCACTGGGCCTGCAAGGTATCATGAATATGGAGAAGTTGGACACCTCCGCCCCGACTATCCCAAACTCAAGGCTAAAAAGCCAACAGTTGGCCGCCCTAAGGGAGAGCCTTCGTCATGAACGCGAAAGCTGCTAGAGAGGAACCCGAAGTTGTGACGGGTACGTTTCTTGCTAACAACCATTATGCATAAATACTATTTGATACTGGGGCAAATAAAAGTTCTGTATCTACAAGATTTAGACCAAGAATTGACCTAGTTTCATCTAAGCTATCTGAGGCATATACCATAGAGTTAGCAAACGGACTCCTAGTTGAAGCCGACTAAGCTATGGTTGGGTGTACGTTAGACCTGAATAAGCATGAATTCCCCATAGATCTGATACCATAGAGTTAGGAGGGTTTGATATTGTAATAGGAATGGATTGGTTGGCAAAGAATAAAGCAGAAATCATGTGCGACACAAAGTTACTAAAAATACCATTGCCAAAAGGAGAAACCCTCACAGTTTATGGAGAAAGGCCAAGGAAAGGGGATGAATATTATATCATGTATGAAAGCTAATAAGTGTCTACGAAAGGGGTGCGTTGCATACTTAGCATATGTAAGGACTACTGAGGAAGAGAAATGACTTGAAGACGTCCCAGTAGTGTCAGAATTCCCAGATGTATTTCCTGATGAACTACCAGGGTTGCCACCATAAAGACAGGTCGAGTTTCAAATCGGTCTGGTTCCAGGAGCTGCACCCGTAGCCAAGGCACCATATAGGTTAGCCCCGTCAGAAATGCAGGAGCTAATGATACAGTTATAGGAACTCATGGATAAAGGGTTCATTAGACCAAGCTTCTCACCGTGGGGAGCACCAGTCTTGTTTGTCAAAAAGAAGGATGGAACCCTAAGGATGTGCATTGACTATAGAGAACTGAACAAGGTCACTATCAAAAACCGATACCCACTTCTAAGAATTGATGATCTGTTCGACCAACTTCAAGGGTCATGATACTTTTCCAAAGTAGATCTGAGATCAGGATACCGCCAACTGAGAATTAGGAAGGAGGATGTGCCAAAAACCGCATTCAGAACTAGGTATGGACACTACGAGTTTCTCGTAATGCCCTTTGGGTTAACCAACACCCCTGCTGTATTCATGGATCTCATGAATAGGGTGTGCAAACCATACCAAGACAAATTTGTCATTGTGTTCATAGATGACATCCTGATATATTCCAAGACCGAAGATGAGCACAAGTGGCATTTGAGGCGGGTCCTAGAGTTACTCCGGAGCGAGCAGCTATATGCAAAATTTTCTAAATGTGAATTTTGGATGAAAGAGGTCCAATTCCTTGGCCACATAGTCATAGAAGAAGGAATTCAAGTGGGACCCGCAAAAATTAAGGCAATTAAGAAGTTGGAAGCCCCTAAAACTCCCACCGAAGTAAGGCAGTTTCTAGGATTGGCAGGATACTACAGACGATTTATTGAGAACTTCTCAAGGATTGCCAAACCTTTAACATGCCTCACTCAAAAGAACATTAAGTTCGATTGGGGAAAACAGCAACAAGAGACATTTGAGACTCTGAAGCAGAAATTATATAGTGCACCAATCCTATCCTTACCAGAAGGAACGGGGGATTTCACAGTCTACTGCGATGCATCACAACAATGGCTTGGATGTGTGTTGATGCAAAAGGATAAGGTAATAGCATACGCCTCGCGACAGTTGAAGGTGCATGAACAAAATTACACAACTCATGATTTGGAACTTGGAGCCGTGGTATTCGCCGTTAAAATCTGGAGACATTACCTATATGACACAAAATGCGTGATCTTTACGGATCATAAGAGCTTACAACACATTCTTGACCAGAAACTATTAAATATGAGGCAAAGGAGATGGGTAGAACTACTCAATGATTACGACTGAAAAATCAAATACCACCCCGGGAAGGCAAATGTAGTAGCCGATGCCTTGAGTGGGAAGGAGAGAGCAAAACCGCTGAGAGTGCGCGCGCTCTAAATTGAGGCCCGAATCGACCTATTGTAACACCCGGATATTTTTAAAGGTATAAAGAAAGAATAAAAACAAAGGGAAAGAAAGAAAATATAAGTTAACCCAAGTTGAGGGGTTTAAAGTGTCCAAAAGGACACAACTTTTGAAAAGTTGGTGAATAAAGCAACATGGCCACCCATGTTGCTCACACCTTATCATTCGGATTTTGTTAGAGAGAGAAAAAGGAAGAGCAGAGAATTCTCGGGAATTTTAGAAGAAGCAAGAAATTCAAAGTTTTTGGTAAGAATTCTCGGTTTTATGATGTCTTAGAAGTTTCTAGTCTCGGTTATGTGCTTATAAATGTAATTGTGTGTTCGGGTGTGTGGGGGGGTTAGGTGCTAGAAACGTCTGGGAAGCTCAAGGAAGGGTTCAAACCCGAAAACAAACTAAGGTGAGTTCTAGAATCCCCTTTTTAACATGTTTTAAATAATTTTGGGGCTGGAAAATGCATGTGTATGTGTTTTTATAAAATTATGTTTTTACACGTATGTGTGTGTGAACGTGTATGTGGATAGGTGTATGTTTTGGGGGTAAATGATGAGATGAATATGATTATGAATGTGTTATGATGCTTAGAATGTTAGTACTAAGCATGGAATTTGATTTAGGACAAATTTGGAACTGATTTATGTCGTTTAAGCGCAAATTTGATGCCCAACCGTCTGAACAGTACCCCAACCGTCTGAAAGTTGCCTTAGAATGTGCTAAGTAAGCCCGTACATCCAAATAGGGCCCAACCATCTGAACAGGGCCCATGCATCTGGGATTCCTCAAGCGCCAAAGTATCCAACCGTCTGAATAGTTCCATGCGTCTATGTGAAAAATGGATAAGTGTAGGCCCAGACGTCCGAACAGTGCCCAACCGCCTAAATGCCCATGCGTCTAAGTCAGGCCCATGCGTCTGAATAGTGCCCAACCGTCTAGGAGATTTGTTCAGGATGACCGTGCAGGGCAAAATGTCTGAACAGGGCCCATGCGTCCGAACAGGGCCCATGCACCCAACACTTGGAATTTATTTTCAGGAATTTTGGGAGTCTGTGCAATTAGGGTTGGACGATGTTTGACTAGGGTTAGTAAATGTTTAATTCCAAGCATAATCATGATGGCTTTTATGATTCCTTATTATTATTATTATTTTTTGTTAACCCTATTATTAATGTTATTAATATTATTATTGTATGACTCTACGTGGTATGTTCATGATTGAGACAGAAAGTATTATCATTAATAAAGTGAAAGATTAATGATAAAGAAAAGTGGAACGTAAATGAATGAACAAAAGTCTTGCAAGAAGATGTAAAGAGGTGCACGGCCTTGTTGTCGTTATCTCAACTGTGATGCGGGTTAGCTACCCCGAAGGATGCACACAGGGTCAATCTTTGAGATTGACAATGAGGTGAGCGACTCTGTGTCGCAAAAGACTCAGATGACGTGCAATCCTTGAGATTGCCAATGAGGTGAGCGGCCCCATTGTCGCAAAAGACTCGGATAACATGCAATCCTTGAGATTGCTAATGAGGTTAGCGACTCTGTGTCGTAAAAGACTCGAAAAGATAATGATAAAAGTACGAAATGAACGAATGATGAAGATAATAATGATATTACCTACGTGTACGTATGATGTGTGATCACATGCAAAAGTAAAGGATGGTTCTTAAACAAAAGTAAAGTATATTTATTTACAAAACTAGGACTCACTTAGCAACGCTGACGTTTATGCATTTTTCAGTTGACAGGTAAAATGTTGCTGAGGGTGGCACACGGGTGAAGCTACTCGGCGGGGCACAACTGACATCCATTCATATATGATAATACTGTTGTTTCGTAATGCATTTAAACTATTATTTTGTAACACGATTAAACCATGGTGTATTGCTTAACAACAGAGTTTATAATGAAATGAATGATTTTTGTTAAAATAAATTCCGCTGCTTAAATTTGTATTATGTAACATTTTATGTAATTAATGCTATGAATGACCAACTGTGAGGTGCTTGGGATCGGGGCCTTACAAGTTGGTATCAGAGCCAAAGTTTAAGAGAAATTGGTAAATACTTTCAAAAGAAACCTAAACTTAAACTTGAAATGGGACAGAAAGAGGGATGTCAGCCCGAGTAGCTACGTGCCATCAGGTATTTCTTTTCTTAAAATTAATTAGTATTATGTGCGTGTGCTATTTGACTTATGTGTTCTTAGTAGATTTAGATACTGATGTAGTCAAGATAGGAAATGCTTGGGGTGTAAAGAGTAAAGTAAGTGTTTAATCACAACTGGCCACTGTCATTAGGGACTTACTATACTTGACCTAAACTGAGCTATTACCTTGAATGACTGTGTTAGTGTTTGAATCTTATAGCGTCTAGGAAATGGCTGGACAGAAGTCTTCCAAGGCTTCTAGAGGCAGTGGTCGGCCACGTGTGACTAGAAGTAGTGCTAAGGCTCCTGATATGGCTCGTGAGAACCCTAAGGTTCATGGTCAAAGTGAGGAGAATGAGAATTCCAGCCTGAACGCCTCAGCTAGGGAGGCGATTGCTGATAAAGTGAACCAGGTCATGCAGGCAGTTTTACCGTCTGTGGTGACTGAAGTCATTAGGGCTGTGAGAAGCGAGGAGAGAAAGGAGAAGGAGAATAGGAAGGGATCAACGGGCAAGGAGAGCAGAGGGGAGGAGGAACGCCCAGAGCCTGAGACCGTATTGTCTGACGAAGAGGAGGATGATGTACTGGGGGTGACTACCAAGGGGTGCAGTTACGGGGCATTCTAAAGGTGCAAGCCCCCGACCTTCGATGGCAATGACAATGCTGCAGCCGCTTACCGCTGGGTAAGGGAGATGGAGGCGGTGTTGGAAATCAGTGAGTGTGGCGAAGACCAGAAGGTGAAGTTCGCGACTCACTCCTTTGTTGACTCAGCGTTGTGTTGGTGGGACAACATTGCCCAAGCTGAGGGTGCCAGAGCCATCGGGAAGATGCGATGGAAGGAGCTGAAGCAATTGGTGATTGAGGAATTCTGTCCTCACAGGGAACTCAGTAAGATCGAGAGGGAGTTCCTACAACTCGAGGCGGGAACCATGACCCACCAACAGTACACCACCAAGTTCAATGAGATGGCGAGACTGGTACCGTATCAGGTAACGCCGGTGTCAAGGAAGATCAAGAGGTACATCCAAGGACTGCCGACTGATATTCGCAAGCATCTGATTGCTGCTCAGCCAAGTACCTTTCGATCAGCGGTGGACTTGGTGGGCAGATTGTATTATGAGCGAGAGGAAACTATGGTGGAGGTGAAGAAGACAAGTGGTGGTGATAAAAGCTGGAATGGGAAGAGGTTTGGGCGTGGTGGTCTCGTCCCGAACAACAAGAAGATGAGAATGGATGACCGTAGGATGGGGTCATCAAGCTCGGGACCTAAGAGGTGCGGCAAGTGTGGAAAGGAGCATACGGGGGTGTGCAGGCTGGGGCTCAACGTGTGTTTCAAGTGTGGGAAGCCGGGCCACATCTACAGAGATTGTAAGGTGCTGAGGTGTTATACCTGCGGCGAGGAGGGCCATATGAGCAGGGATTGCAAAAGGCCGAGGGTGGAGAGTTCCGGGGCGAAGAAGATGGCCGGAACTGAAGGGCAGAAGGTGAGCGCCAGAGCTTTCACCATGACCAGGGAGGAGGCTAGGACGGACCCCAATGTTGTGTCAAGTATGTTTCTAGTAAATCAAACTCTTGCTTCTGTGTTATTTGATTCTGGTGCTAGTAGGAGTTTTATTTCTGCTACTTTCTTTGCTAAATTGCCTGTTAGTAGTAGACGTATCGATGAGCCCTTCGATGTAGAAACTGTTGTAGGTAAGCCCACTAGAGTTACTGATATGATAGAGGACTACACCATAGAACTAGAGGGTCGTAGGTTTGCTGCTAAGTTACATGTGATGCCCCTAGGTGAATTTGATGTAGTACTAGGGATGGATTGGTTAGCAACCTATGAAGCGAATATCGTGTGTCGTAAGAAGATGATTAGACTGACGGCGCCTGACGGAAGTTCGGTGACGATATACGGTGATCGAGTTACGATGATTCCGAAGGTGATTTCGATGGCGGTGGCAGGAAGGTGCATGAGACGTAGATGTAGTGCCTATTTGGCCTACGTGAAGGATGTGGACACATCAACACCACAATTGCCTGATGTGCCGGTGGTGTGTGACTTTCCCAATGTATTTCCGGAGGACTTATCACGAGTGCCACCAGATCGCGAAATCGAATTTCAAATTGACTTGATACCCGGTGCTCAGGCTGTCGCTAAGGCACCGTATCGGTTGGCTCTGACTGAGATAAAGGAGTTAATGGAGCAACTACAGGAGTTGCTTGATAAGGGTTTTATCAGGCCGAGTATCTCTCCTTGGGGTGCTCGGTCTTGTTTGTAAAGAAGAAGGACGATAGCATGAGGATGTGTATTGATTACCGTGAGTTGAACAAGCTGACGGTGAAGAATCGGTACCCATTACCGAGGATTGATGACTTGTTCAATCAGCTCCAAGGTGCCAGTTGGTTCTCGAGGATAGATCTTCGATCTGGCTACCATCAGTTGAAGGTGAAGGAGCAAGATATTCCTAAAACAGCTTTTCGTACGCGTTATGGACACTACGAGTTCCTCGTTATGTCCTTTGGTTTAACCAACACGCCAGCTGCTTTTATGGATTTGATGAATCGAGTGTGTCGGCCAATGTTAGATAAATCAGTGATTGTGTTCATCGATGATATCCTGATTTATTCAAGGAACGAGGAAGAGCACGCTGGTCACATTCGAGAGGTGTTGGAGACGTTGAGAAAGGAGAAATTGTATGCTAAGTTCTCCAAGTGTGCCTTTTGGTTACGCGAGGTGCAATTCCTGGGTCATGTGGTAAATACTGTGGGAATCATGGTGGACCCGGCAAAGGTAGAGGCCGTGATGCAATGGAACTCTCCTAAGACGCCGTCCGAGATTCGTAGCTTCTTGGGATTGGCAGGCTAGTACAGGAGGTTTACGCAAGACTTTTCCAAGATAGCCTCACCTTTGACTAAATTGACTCGTAAGGATGTGAAGTTCATGTGGGGTCGGGAACAGGAGTGTGCTTTCGAGGAGTTAAAGAGGAGACTAACCCAAGCTTCTTTAGATGAGGTGGTAACCAGGCACGGAGTGCCACTGTCAATAATCTCTAATCGTGATAGCCGCTTCACATCAAGATTCTGGCAGTCATTCCAGCAAGCACTAGACATACAGCTAAACTTAAGCACTGCCTACCACCCCCAGACAGACGATCAATGTGAGAGAACGATTCAAACACTTGAAAACATGTTGCGGGCTTGCGTGATAGACTTTGGAGGGAGTTGGGACAGTCATTTACCGCTGGCTGAATTTTCATACAATAATAGTTACCACACAAGCATTAAAGTCGCACCGTTTGAAGCACTATATGGACGTAAATGTCGATTTCCAGTCTGCTGGGCCGAGGTCGAAGAGAGCCAATTAACTGGACCAGAGATAGTTCAAGAGACGACCGACAAGATACATCAAATCCGAGAGCGTCTCACAGCGGCTAGAGACCGCCAGAAGAGTTACGCAGATAACCGAAGAAAACCACTAGAGTTTCAGGTGGGAGACCGCGTGATGTTGAAAGTCTCTCCCTGGAAAGGACTGATACAAGCAAGGGAAACTGAGTTCAAGGTATATCGGACCATTCAAGATAACCAAAAGAATTGGACCCGTAGCGTACAGACTGGAATTGCCTGAGGAACTAGGAGGCATACACGACACCTTTCACATATCAAATCTCAAGAAGTGTCTGAACGATGAAACCCTAGTGATGCCTCACACCGGAATCTAGATTAACGAAAAACTACACTTCGTATAGGAGCCTATTGGAATTCTAGCTCGACAAGAGAAAAAGCTTAGGTGAGGAAGAATCCCAATTGTAAAGGTCAAGTGGAACTCGAAGAGAGGACCAGAGTTTACGTAGGAACCAGAAAGTGAAATTAAAAAGAACTACCCACACCTGTTTAGGCCCCCGACTTCAACTGGAGAAAGTGTGGAAGTCGCAAACGAAAACCAGACCGTAGCACCACACAACGCCTAACTATCTTCACGATCTGGTAAACTATTTGATTAATGTTTTCATTATGATTATGATTATTATCATATTAGAATTAAGGCCAGTCGTTTAGCATATAACACTAAGTAAATGTTAGGACCGTGTACGTACGGAGTACTAACTGATTCTTCATTATACCGGATCAAATAGTGCGGAATCCTATTTGATTGGTGATCCAATCAGGGAGAACGTAATCAAGATCAAACCTAACGATTAGAAAATGTTAAGAATGGACTAGGGATGATCTCAGACGTTCTATGAACTTGGAATGGACGAACAGGACGCTCTGGGTCGACTAGGGTTACAAGTATTCGAAGTATTATGTTTTTCCATGAATTAAGTGGTATTTATAGGTTACAGCTATCATTCGTACGACTGAGCTAAGCGACTGGCTCAGTCGTGCGACTGAGTCATACGATTGGTTCATTCGGACGACTGAGTCAGTCTTATGACTCAATCGTACGATTGACTCAATCACCTGGTTCAGTCGTGTGATTGGCCCATTCGCATGGTCCAGTCGTGCGACTGAATCAGATTACTTAGTTAAACAAATTCTTGAACCTTTGATGGTTCAAACCCATGTCTAACAACTGTAAACCTATATAACATTGTCATATATGCATGTACTAATAATTGATATGAATAGATATAACATGTAAACAACCAATGAACATAAATAGAAGAGATTCTCATTATAATGAACAAACATTACATATGTGTTACAAGAAGAAGTTCTATCACATTGAAGCTCACTAGACTAGAACTGGGGACATGTGTACCAACAAACTCCCCCTTGGACCTAGTTCTATATAGACTTTGACTTCTTTCTTGAACTCTTCAAATCTCTTCAGTCTCTCCTCTTTAGAAATCCCAGCATGGAAATTAAGTGCAAAGCATAGACGTATGATATACTGAAACTGTAGTGCTTGCACTATATCCTGCGTGTCAAAAAACAGTGGCCACTTGTACAGCATATAAACATCTGACGCTGACAAGTTGATAAGCCACATGGGGTCAAACACCCTTATTGTGTCCATTGTGTCTTCCCTTTCCAAAACAATGACGGCCTCTCCCGAGCGCCAGTCATAGTACCACCACTTAGCGTGTGGGGTAAAGTCCTGTGGAATCTCCCTCAGTGGAATTCGGGACATTGTGCGCGGAGGTCGCCACTTCAGGACTATCTTCGGCTGACCAGTGATGGGACTCACCTCAGACCTTCTAAGGTACCTCGTAGCCTGCTGAGGCTTGAAGTTTACCCATCTAGTCCTGTACTCCTTTTTCAAGGCAGCCTCAAACCAACCACACATCTTAGGATCAGCATAAAGAAGCTTTAGTCGGGCCAACTGGTTGAGCTCAAAACCTGGGAGACTCTTCAGATCATGAGGGAATCTGAAGTACTCGATTCCCCTCTCCCTTTTTACCGCATACACGCCAAGGTCATCAAAATAAGCCCAAGCGATGATCTTCCCTGACACCTTCATATTCTTCTTTACTTTGTATAGCTTGGTGTAGGTACTCTGAGTTGCTGTAGCACGTTGGGCTCGGACCTCGATGAAGCAAGCCGCCCATTCAGCCTTTCGAATATCAACTTCAGCGTCCGAGGCTTGGGCTTGGCTTGTTGAGGCTTCTGCTCCTTTCTCCTTATCACTGAGTTTATCCAAAATGTCACTATCAACGTTGTTTACCAAATCTGGAAACACGTTTCCCTCTTGATCAGTGTATTCTGGATAGTGCTGATCTGTGATGTCTTCAATTTCGATTTCTTCAACATCGTTGAGCTCGTCATTATCAGCATCATCAAAAGTTGGAGCATCCTTAACAATTTCGTCTGGATTCAGACGAAATATTTCAGCAAGCTGCTCATCAGTAAGGTCGTGAATAATTTCTCCTTCTTCAGGAGTATAACTCACTGACCTTCTGACGATCTCCTGCAGATCAAGAATCATTGTGAGTTGAGACTTGATCTGTTGGAGGGGAGCCACATCATGCTCATCTTGCCGAAAACCCTTATTTGTTTAATAACAACATGTAGAGTAGCAATCATTAGTATAAACTCAAGTTAATTAGACATTAATCATTAAATATTTACAAGAGTTTCATATATATCAAAAGATGAATCAAGTACAAAAGCTTAATAATAAAACATCTAATCAATACTTTTGTCGTGTATCTGCTCGTGAGTTTCTGTAGTAGGTGATGATGGAGGATTTGCTGTAGATCCATGGTCTTGTCTTCTTTTTGAACATCGTTCCTGACCAGAATCAGCAGCATTTGAAGCAGAATCATCATCATCATCATCTTGCCCCTCCTTGGCTTGATCATCACCACTATCGTCATCATCCTCATCACTCTCATCATCCTCATCATCATCGTCATCACCATCATCACGTCTCCTTCCTTTATCTTCAAGGGATCAGCTTGGGATCCCTTCAGCTTCAGCAGAATCTTCTTGTTAGCAGACTCTAGCTCCTCAATCTTCTGCGAAGACAGGACGTTGTGCTTCTGGAGTTGGGAGATCTGCTTAGCTTGCTGAGAAATAAGCTGAGTTTGAGAAGCATTTTGCTCCTCAAGCCGAAGCAGCCTCTCTGTCTTTTCTTCATCAGCAGCTAGCAGCTTTAGTACCATCTTGTTGAGTGTTGCTAGCTGTTCCTCCACTCTAATGGGAGGGAGGGGTGAACCTGTAGGAGCTAATGACGGGCCAGGTCGGTGGCTAGTGGAGGTGGCTGTGGTGGTGGTGAATATCGGAGGTGGAATGTGAGTGAATGGTGGAGTGGTGGTGAAGATTGTGGTAGTTGGTTGGGTGGTGGTTACAGGTAGTGGAATGGGTGTAGTGGTGGTTGTGGTAGTTTGGGTGGTTTGAGTGGTTTGGGTGGTTTGGGTAGTGGTGGTGGAAGTGGTAGGAGCGGAGGAGGTAGTGATAAGAGTGATCCTCCTGCGTTTGGGCTTCAGCCCATGAGGCTGTGACAGGATCTCAGCCTCTCGTTTGATCAATCAGATTATATTTGCAGCGGATTTAGCACATTAATTAGCGATTAATGCAAGAACATAAAAGATATTGCATGTAAAAGCACAAGCATAGAGAGAGAAGAGAGTTCTGCGAAACAATAAATGTTCTATTGCATAGCATGTTTCGGCATTTAAAACAGTATGGTTCCCCATCCTTTTATAGGCGGCAAAAGGATGGGTTGATGTCCTTTTTCTGACATCAACAGAATATTAAAATTACAATTGTCAAAACATAAAACTACTGAAGATGTCAACAGCTGACATCTTCTCACAAAAGTTTCCTAAGTGCTGACAAAAGTAAAACTACTGAAATCCTACAACGACTGAAGAACAAACTCTTCAGTCGTTTATAACTACTGATACTATAACAACTGAAGAACATGCTCTTCAGCTGTTGTATAACTACTGAAACAAAATAAACTACTGAAAAGGAAAAACCATCACAACAACTGAAGGAGACTTCTTCAGTAGTTGTGACAAACTCTGAGTCTTCAGTACTTGGTCTTCAGACTTGGCTTCAGATGATGTAACAACTGATGACTTCAGTAGATATCATCAGTTGTTGTCTTCAGTCTTTGTCTTCAGACTTTGTGCTTCAGTAGAAGGTCTTCAGTTCTTCAGTTCTTCAGCTTTTGATTCTTCAGTACTTGGCTTCAGTACTTGAAGTCTTCAGTACTTGTAAGATCAGTACTTCAGACTTCAGTACTTGGTCTTCAGTACTTTGGAGTCTTCTTCAGCTGTTGTTCTTCAGTTCTTTGATCTTCATACTTTGTTCTTCAGACTTTGTCAGAACAGCTGATGGTTGGAGCTAAGATGCTCTCGAGTCTGACATTCAAGCAAGAGAACACAATAGCTAATGGGAGTCTTCAGCAGTTGTTGCAGTGGCATGTGGGACTTAGAGGTTTTCTTGATCTTGGCTCATTGGTTCTTTTGGTCCAACAGGTTGGGCCATACGTTTCCTCCGTGTCCCCCTGGACACAAAGGCTCCCCCTCGGTTGCTGGGAGAGGATGGGGTGTAGGATGGATCAGCCGAACAGCTCCCAGACTCTCCCGGGCATCCTCCAACCGCCCTTATCCCTTGCTCAGTTGCCACTACCCGACTTCCTACAGTCCGGGTAAGTGGTGCTTCATCAGATTCCTCCTCCTCTTGCATATGAAAGGCAGGGTGTATCGGAGCTGGTTCAGGTTCTTCCTTACCATCTCCTCCCTGATCCGAGTCATGATCATCATCGGAGTCATCGGAAGGTAGAGCCACCTGCTCGACATCAGAATCACTGTCATCGTGGCGCCACTTCCTCTTCGTCGGCGCCACGTAGTCTTCTCGGGCCAGATGCCCAAATAGTCGCCTGACAGGGGGTTTCACCTGCTTCCCCTTGTATACCTTCATCCTGCCTAAGGTGGTATCATCCATCACCTCAAGCACCACTGCATCCTCCTTCTCCTTCGGAAGCTGGGGAAGCTTCTGATCAATGATCATCTGTATAAACCTCAGGTACATGCAGAAGCTTTCCTTCCCCTTGGTTTCGATGTTCTCCACCAAATAGGTGAAGATCATCCGTGAAAAACTGAACGGATGGTTCAGCACCCGCGCAACATATGCGCTCTGCATCTGCTCAGACAGCTCATCAAAGCCTCCCTTCCTCGAGGCAATGCACCTTAGAAGCACGTGGGCTAGATACTTGAACTGGGGGCACAGATTGCTCTTGTTGAGCATACCTGAGTTGATGTCCCCAGAATACTTAGCCCGTAGAAAACACCCTCTAACAGTCAGCGGGTGTAGCCGAGTTGGACAGTCACTATCGTCCCCAAACTCCAGGACTGTCCTCAGATCTTCCTCTGTGATCTCGATGGCCTGGCCAAAGATAGAGCTCCTGATGCGGTAGGGCTCGACGGATCTGTCTACAGCCGGATTCACCCAGAATGCATGTTGTATCGAGCGATAGGGAGTGCAGGAAGTAGATATGGCTTTAAGATCCTCGATCTCCTCAAGAATGCGATAATGCCAGAGAACTCTGCTGCATTCCTGGATGTCAAATCCATATGAGCACAGATGTTGTGCTTCATGCTTATTACCCAGTGACTTGCCATCTGTCACACAATGTAAGTAAACGTTAGTGCATGTTGAAGATAGCAAATTACAGTCAATGAACTTTACACCTTGGTCAAGTCGTGCGACTGAGCAAACGACTGAGTTCCAGTCGTGCGTTTGAACTGTGCGACTGAGATCTAGTCGTACGATTGATTTCATTTGTACGACTGAGTCAAACGATTGAACTTAGTCGCATGACTTCTCATCCGTCTATCTCAGTCGTGCGCCTGAACTCATACGCATGGTTCAGTCGTACGATTGAGTCATTCGTCCATCTCAGTCGTACGATTGAGCCAATCGGACAGCTCAGTCGTACGATTGAAGTTCATCAGCGTGTCCAGTTATTCATTTGACTGTTTGTCCATTCAAATTCGTGTTTTGAGCTATACTTGATGTTAAACGTCGAAATTGGGCTCATTACACTCAGAAACCACCGACCAAACCTATTGTACCATTAATTTGATCATTAAGTTTAGTTTTGATTATATTTTGATTCTTTTAAGTCCCGGTTACTGTTAGGTCAAACTTCGAGTGATTCGTGTAGTCATTGTTCTGTTTTATTGATGAACCACCTTAAATATTACATGTACAAGCAGTATAGAATGTCAGAACACACGAATATATGGTAAAAGTGAATCAAACGAAATTTTGGCAGTGGTTCTTTAAGTCGTACGTATAGAGGGGCGATTTGGGTGAATGAGCGACTGAGTCTGATTCGATCTGTATTTATACTAGGGCAAATCCAAGTCGTACGACTGAGCCTAGTCACCTGGCTTAGTCGTGTGACTGAAGCTAGTCGCCTAATTGAGTCGTACGACTGAGCTTGAGTCGTACGGTTCACCCAATCGTCCATTTCCAATCGTACGATTAAACTTCATTCGCACATCTGACCTAGTCGGTCACTTTCAATCGGGCGATTGGATTCATTCGCATTGTCCAATCGTACGATTGTACTCATTTGTATGCTCCATTCGTAGGATTGGTTCATACTGATGATTCAGTCGTGCGACTGGGCCATACTTGTGACATTTTGACCATTTTACCCACCGACAATTAGCTTCACTTAACAATAGATAAAACATTAAGAACAATTTATCATCTCAGAATGAATCACTTTTAGATTAAACTCTATTGATCACCTCAGACGTGATCCATTTATCCACCCGATCATCTCAGACATGATCCATTTATCCACCCGATCATCTCAGACATGATCCATTTATCCACCCAATCATCTCAGACATGATCCGTTTATCCACCCGATCATCTCAGACATGATCCATTTATCCACCCGATCATCTCAGACATGATCCCTTTATCCACCCGATCATCTCAGACATGATCCATTTATCCACCCGATCATCTCAGACATGATCCATTTATCCACCCAATCATCTCAGACATGATCCATTTATCCACCCGATCATCTCAGACATGATCCATTTATCCACCCGATCATCTCAGACATGATCCATTTATCCTTTCAGAAACAATTTGTTTAAATAAACGTTAAGCTCATTTGGCGACATTAACAGATAACAATATACACAGTCCGACATTGACACACTTATACTAATAAATTGAAAAAATTTAAACTACGAACAAAATGAACATCTTTTTGTGATTTTTGTTAGGGCAGGTTTGTGTAGCCTATTAGCATTGACATTATATCAAGAACAGAATCATTTGGAATCAGACGGGCATATACCCCATTACATGGAACATTTTGTGCTAAGTACACCTTGCATGATGACACATCACAGTTTGTACTGATCTAAGACTTCTAAGCACTAACTGGGAATCATGTTTGAACTAATATGTAATACTCATTGATTTTGACCATCAGGCGATGCAGCCACGACGATTGTCAGTATATTTGTCCACTTAAATCCATACACAGACTTTTGACACACATCAGCGATTAATTAGATGAATTAGATCAACAAGTATTTGTGTGTTCCACAGGTATATGGTAATCAATCTTCCTCAGGAGATTTTTGAGCGGTATGGGAATTAGAAGATTTGGTTCTAAGAATTGTCAAAGAGATGCTAAGCCTCAGGTCAGTGCTATCGCACAGCAGAGAGGCGCAAACAACAATGAATTCTTAGAACAAGTAGGGCATGCCAAGCCTCAGTTCAGTGCCATCGCACAGCAGAGAGGCGCAATACCTATCTTCTTCTTAGAGCAATGTATTATCATATACATTTTTTGTGACATTTGTCATCTTTTGCTCTGTTTATCAGGTCTTTGCTCACATTTATGGTATTTGCTTGCTCCTCACCCCTTATTGGAAATTGATTGATTTGCAAATTGATTGGGAGTTGTAGGAACAACAACTTCAGAGTCCAAAGTTGTGGCTGGAGGTTCAGTATCTATATTTCCAGATGCAGGTTCAGCAAATGAAGAGCTTCCTTCTTGATCAACATTTGGTGCATTGCTGGTTTCAGTTGCTTCTTCATCATTTGAAGAGTCATCACTATCATCCCGATCAGCTGTGGCAGATCCCGATGAACCAGTTGCAGGGTTGCAATGCTAGTATCCAGATTTGGTGAGTTTAGAACGTCGTGCATCATCTGAGTAGCAATATCAACATCTGAATCTATCTGAGGAAGATGGAATGTTTTGAAAAAGCCATCGTAGTCAAAGAATGACGATGGACCTTTTCCAGCAGGGGGGATGGTGAAACGTTGAACGTCAACATTACACCATACTTCTACTTGACCAGTAGAGTTGTTGTAAACTCGTTTGTCGGGTATGCTGTATCCCAGAAAGATCCCCTGATCTACCTTTTCATTGAACTTACCCTCTTGAGTTTTCTTCAGAAGCGTACAAGGAGCACCGAAAGGTTCCAGATACTCCAGGTTAGGCTTACGCTGCTGTAGTAACTCATAGCAAGTCTTCCCGTGCCTCTTCACTACTGACACACGATTGAGTGTGTAGCATGCATTGGCAACAGCTTCGTTCCAGAACTGCACTGGCAGTTTTGAGTCTGCCAACATGGTCCTGGCTGTCTCGATCAAGCTCCTGTTCTTTCGCTCAGCAACTCCATTCATCTGTGGTGTGTATGCAGAGGTGAATTGATGAACAATGCCCTTTTCTTTCCAGAAAGCATCCATCCACTGATTCTTAAACTCAGTTCCATTGTCTGAACGAATTTTCCTAACCTTCAGCTTGTAAAGTGATTCAAGAGTGGTGACCAGCACTTTGAATGAGTCAAAGGTTTCTAACTTTGCTTTCAGAAACATCACCCACGAGAATCGTGAGTAGTCATCATTGACTACGAAGCGGTACCAGTCTCCAGCGATACTCTTCGTGCTGACTGGACTGAAGAGATCCATGTGTAGTAGCTCCAGGGGCATCTCGATAGAATTGACATGCTTGGTCTTGTGAGATTTCCTGGTCTGCTTTCCCTTCTTGCACGAGACACAAAAATCAGGAAGTTGGAAGTTCTTGACCGTAACTCCTTCAACTAAGTTGTTATGAATCAGATGATTCATCTTTTGGTGATTAATGTGTCCCATTCTTCTGTGCCATGAGATGGATTCTTTCTCTGTTGCTTTGGATAAGAAACACTGAACTGTAGAATCAGATAAAGAAGCATTAGACATATCCAATACATATAGATCATTGTACCTGGATGCTGACATTAAGACCTGCTCCTCTGGAATCTCCATCTCTTTCTTTAGTATGTAACACTTACGGTTGTCAAACATCACTTTGAAGCCCTTGTCACATATCTGAGACACTGAAAGCAAATTGTTTACTAATTGCTGAACAAAATTGACTTTGTCGAACCTTACCTTTTCATTACCAACTTCGCCTTGAGCAGTAATGTAGCCTCCTTTGTTACCAGCAAAGGAAACGTGTCCCCATTAATTTGTTTGACATTGAAAAGGAGAGACTTGTTTCCTGTCATGTGCCTGGAAGCTCCGCTATCTACTATCCATGTATTTGTAGACGCACTATAGCGGACAACCTGCACATAAGAGAAAATAATCAGTTAAGGAGGGGGACCCAAGCCTTGACTGGCTTGGGTTTCCCAGAGGAATCAACCATCATGAATTCGACCCACTGTCCTTTATCAGTGGGTGGAATCTCAACTTTCAACTTGTCCTTGCTTTCAGACACATCAGTCATTTTGGCTTTCCACAAACCATCCCTGTGAAAGGATTGTTTGTGGTAAACCTTAGACTGATTTACAGTTTGAGCATATGGTTTAGATTCAGAAACAGGTTTTGCCGCTGGCATCACAGACTTGTCAGTGACTTGTCTGTGTTGCCTTTGGCGTGGAGGAGACGAAAACGACCTAGAAGGTGTTTTAGACCTAATAGGTGTTTTTGATCTAACAGGAGTCTTAGATCGCTGTTTTGAATCTAGATTAACTTTGTTGTTTAGCTCAACCTTAATTCTTGGAGTCTGATAGCGAGGACACTTTGTAGAAATATGACCGCGCTGTCCACAAGTATAGCAGGACCTCCATTCATCAGGGCTAGGAGATCTCTTGTGGGGCGATGAGTAAACTTCAGGTTCTTTCTTTTTGTTCTCACTTTTAAGACTTTCACCTCCCTTGACAAATTTAACTTGTTTAACATTATGTGTGTTTTGTCTTGGAAGATGATGGGTTTCTTGTTTCACTGATTTAGATTGAGTGGTTTTGGAAATCTTAGGTTGTGCGGTAGTCGATTTTCGACCTAACCCAAGGGATGCTTGAACATTCTCATCCACCCGGTTTCCAGTGACTTGTGTGCCAGTTGTGCCTGATGATGATGTTTTCTGGTCAGAAACCGGAGGGGCAGAGTTAATTGCTGTGTCCGGATCGATGACCAGAGGAGTGGTCACCACATGATCCTTTATGGGGTTATCATTAATTGGACGTTGTTTGGTGTTCAAGAGGATCTCATGTGGTGGAGGCACAACTTTGTATCCCAAACCTTCCCTGTTGTTGCGCTCTTTAACCAAGTTTTTCAAAATATGCGATGAGCTCGCAAGACTATGAAGTTTTTGTTTTAAAGATTCATTTTCAACTTGTAAAATTGATTTATCCTTTTTAGTTTCTTCAATGGTCTTTAAATAGAATTTAATATCATTCTCTTGATTGAGTGCAACAACTTCAGTCTCTTTTAATTGTTTCTTTAATGCTTCAACCTTTTCCTTATAGCTGTTCTCATTTTGTTTTAACACTTTGTTAGCCTCTGTGCATAATTTTAGGTCATTTACTAAGTTATCATTGTGATCTAGTAACCTAGCAAATTTTAAGTCAATGCTTTCCCTAAATTTTTCACAATCAACACAAGCATGTCTAGCAAAGAGTTCGTCTTTCGATTCTACCTGTGCAGATGAGGACGTTCCAGCCATGAAAGCATTCTGAGACGCTGGGTGTGCTTCAGATTCAGCATTCAGCTCATTCTTCACAATTTCATCAACAACAGCAAAAGTCTCTTCCAAATCAGCAGTATCAATCTCAGCTGAGCTCTCCCCCTCACTCGCTGAGTCTTCATTTAAGTCTTCAACAGATGCTATGTTGGCTTCACCGTCAGATAAGAATCGGAAGGACCAATCCTGTCCTTCATCGCCTTGAGCAACCATAGCCTTGGACTCACTGCCTGTTGGAGCTGTCTTCTTATCCTTATCTTGCCTGTTGAACAAGGAGAATGGATTTCCATTCCCAGTCTTTTTAGGCTTTACACATTCCCTCTTGAAGTGGCCCTTTTCTCCACAGTTGAAGCACGTGACTTTGGACTTGTCAAACCCAAAGGTAGTATCTTTTGTAGCCACGAGATTCTGTCCTGTTTTCTTCAAAAAATTTTAGCTCTTCGTACAGCACATGCAAGAGCCCACATAATATCCATACGTTCCAGCTCGTTCTCATCAACCTGCTCGTAGTCTTCATCAGCTATATGGCAGTTTCCAATCTTACCAGCCACTAACCCATCATAAGAGTGAACTACTGTAGCAAGTAGATCCATGTGTTCCTTTGCAACTTCCACAGTTACTTTTCCCAGATTTTCAGTCATCAACTTTATAGATTGAGTAGCTGTTGAACTTTGTAGAACTCCAGATGCACTATGTGACTCACTAGCAGATGATGAGCCTTGATCAGTAGATGGTGATGCATTTGACACAAAAGTAGTCTGCAGAGGATCGTTGGAAATTTTGGAAGTAGAAGTAGAAGAAGGAGTAACATTGTAGAGTGTAGGATCCAGAGCATAAGAACCCTTCTTTGCCTTGTACTTGTGTCTGACTTCTTCCTCTCGTAGTTTCAGGATAAAGTCATTTATATCCAATGTCTCAAGAACTGAATTGTATCTCAAGGTGGAAATAAACGAATCCTACTTTTCTGGAAGTCCATCAGCCAAACTGGAGACCTTTTCTTCTTTAGACGTGGTTACCCCTGTTGGGTTTGTTAGAACATAAAATCATAGTTTAACCATTTAAACTTTCTGAAAACGCAGCAGAATTACAACTTTATAAACCCTTTTATAAGCTGAAAAATATGTTCATTAGATGACCATATTAATGTATAAAACAAACCCAAAGAACAAATTATCATTTATGTGAATTAGCAAGCTATAAACATATGTAAAACTACAAAAAATCACAGCTTCATTGAGCTGTGATACTACCTTACTGCAGCAGCAAAAGTCAACCAAAAGAGATGTTTGATGAAGATGGAGATGCCTAAAATTCAGCCAAGACTTCAAGGATAGAAGTCCTCAAGCTAGTATACCCCAAGCTCTTTGCAAACACCTCTTATTGCTAGGTAGAAATCACCAAAACAAGCTCCAAAACTCAGCTCAAAAACCCTCTTTTCTTGCTGCTGGAATCCGTAGGAATTGAGAGGAAGAAGGAGAGATAGAGAGCTGAAAATGTGGTCTTGTGTTGCATGCATTCATCTCATGAGAACAAGAGAGAATATAATCTAGTTAGTGGAGGAGACCAAGCATGCATGTGTGTGTGCTTCAAGAGAATAAAACCCACTATCCCACATGCATGTGTGTGTTTGTCAAGGAATCAAAGTCTTGTAACACATGCATGGTGGACGGCCAAAGCATGGATAAAAAATGGTTTTGTTTTCCTTTTTCTTAATATCAAATATTAAGTTTTAACACACACATATATTATCTTGTCTTGTAACTAGTTTATGCAATTAACCATTTAATTGTATAAGTAGTATACTCTCATTATTATTTGGTGTTATACAACTAATTTAAATAACACTTCAAATAATATCATTGAACAAAATATCCTAATAAATTGTTCCATCTCATATGCAACTTATTTAGAAAACCCATTTTCTAAATTTGGTGTAAATATTTAATTACATGATCATATCATCAATTAAATATTAATTGGTGTTTGCTAAGCTTGTTATTGGGTATAACCCGACTTGGATCATAACGTACTAACCATATCAATATTCTAAGTGTCTTGGGCACATAGAATCCTACAATCTCCCACTTACCCAAGATTCATAGAAGATTGATGCAAGCAGTAAATAACGCCTAACAATGGTTTACTACCCTTAATACGCATGACATATGGCCATTCAATAACATCATCCCATTCAAGTACCCTACTTGAAATGATTTAGGTGAATCAATCATCTATCCTTTTGTTACAGATGTCATGTTAAATCCAAGAACACAGAATGATCATTTCTTGTTGATTTAACGTAATCAAGCCTTAGACATCTAACTCTCAACGAATAAGAGGAACAAATTCCATCTTGACTACATACGTTTCTCACAAACACCTCGTGTTATACCTGAACATACCCTTATGTACTGTCCACTATTTCAGGACAGTGAAGAATTAGCTCAAGGTATAATACTTAGTGAATATCAAAACCCAATATGTATCTCAGGTCGGAGGATACCAAATGATAGTCGCCTTTACTCAAATTTACTTATGATCAATCGATAAGATTCCATGTAGTAAAATTTGAGATGCGGGTTAGTCCAATATTTGTATCCCACAAATATCTATGAACCTTGGTAGCAACCCATTGCTCTATATTCATCCTTATGAATATCAACCAATCCAAGTTCATAATAGTCTTACCCTCATACTTGTTCCCACAAGTATGATCGACTACGGACATTTAGAGTAAATAATTTACTCATGGATTAAACATGCTAATTTGGAACATTAATTGAAAGATTATAACCAAATAATTTTATTCAAATAATAAAAGTTCCACATATTCAAATACTAAATTTGATCAAGTCCAATCACTAGAATATCGAAGTCCTAAGGCACAAGTGTGACTTTCATGCTTTGACCTATCTAGGAGCTTCGTGAATGGATCCGCAATGTTTTGATCGGTATGAACTTTGCGAATACATATCTTCCCCTTTTCAACTTCATCCCTAATGTAGTTGAATCTTCGTTCCATGTGCCGAGTCTTTTGATGAGCACGAGGTTCCTTGATTTGAGCAATAGCACCTTCGTTGTCACAAAAGATCTCTAGGAGGTCTTGAATGGTAGCAACAACCCCTAGATCAGCAATGAACTTCCTAAGCCACGCAGCTTCTTGAGCTGCCAATGAAGCGGCGATGTATTTTGATTCTGTTGCAGATAGTGCCACTACATCTTGCTTTGAGCTCTTCCAAGAGACTGCTCCTCCATTCATAATGAAGACATATCCCGACTGTGATCGAGAATCATCTCGATCAGTTTGGAAACTCGCATCCGTGTAACCCTTTACAACGAGCTCCTCCTCACCAGATCCATATATTAAGAACATATCCTTAGTGTTTCTAAGGTATTTCAAAATACTCTTAACAGCCATCCAATGACTATTACCAGGATTCTGTTGATATCTACTTGTCATGCTTAGAGCACATGACACGTCCGGCCTAGTACATATCATTGCATACATGATGGATCCTATGAAGATGCATATGGGACTCCATTCATTCTTTCTTGTTCAACCTTTGAACTAGGGCATTGAGATGAGCTCAATATAGTCCCCTTTTGAATAGGCACCAAACCTTTCTTTGAATTCTCTATCTTGAACCTTTTCAAGATCTTTTCAATGTATGTACTTTGGTTTAAACCTATTAACCGCCTTGATCTATCCCTATAGATCTTTATTCCCAAAATATAGGTGGCTTCACCAAGATCCTTAATGGAAAAACAGCTTCCAAGCCAGGTTTTTACACCTTCCAAGGTTGGAATGTCGTTTCCAATTAGTAGAATGTCATCGACATATAATACCAGGAAAGTAATAATGCTCCCACTAGCTTTCTTATATACACAAGCTTCATCAGCGTTTTGATGAAGCCAAATTTCTTTACTTCATCATCAAAACGGTGATTCCAACTTCTTGATACTTGTTTCAATCCATAGATTGATTTCTTTAACTTGCATACCTTGTTAGGATGTTTTGGATCGACAAAACCTTTAGGTTGTTTCATATGGACATCTTCCTCAAGATATCCATTAAGAAAAGCGGTTTTGACATCCATTTGCCAAATCTCATAGTCATAATATGCTGTTATGGCAAACAATATCCTGATAGACTTTAGCATTGCCACAGGCGAAAAGGTTTCATCATAATCAACCCCTTGAGTTTGAGTGAAACCTTTTGCTACAAGTCTAGCTTTATAGGTATCCAAGTTTCCATGCATATCGGTTTTTTTCTTGAAAACCCACTTACTTCCAACTATCTTGGACTTAAGAGGTGGTGTAACCAATTCCCAAACTTGGTTATCATACATGGATTGCATCTCAACGTTCATGGCTTCTTGCCATTTGTCAAAATCAGGTTTTGACATTGCCTCTTGGTATGTGGTTGGTTCATCCGAATATACCACATAGCATCCATCCATGAAAAATCCATATCTCTCAGGAGGAACACTAATTCTACCAGATCTGCGAATGTTTTGTGTATCTTGATCATCCACATGATCATTCTCAACATCCTCATGTTGATTGCTAGTATCAACCAATTGTGTATCGTCTTGTGAATCTTGAACCTCTTCAAGTTCCACTGCTCTTCCACTAGTTTCTTCCGAAAGAAACTTTTTTTCCAAGAACGTTGCCTTTCGAGCAATAAACACTTTCTGTTCTGTCGGATCATAGAAATAATATCCAATACAATCTGTAGGATATCCAATGAAGATACACTTTGTGGATCGGGCTTCCAGTTTGTTTTGAGTGTATTGCTTAGGATAAGCATCACACCCCCAAACTTTTAAATATGATAATGATGGAACCCTTCCATTCCATATTTCAAAAGGCGTCCTTTCCACTTTCTTGGTTGGGGCCATATTTAAAATACGAGCCGCGGAGAGCAACGCGAAACCCCAAAATGATAGAGGTAGTGTACTTCTAGCCATCATAGATCGAACCATATCCAATAGAGTCCGATTCCTCCTCTCAGACACACCATTATGTTGTGGTGTTCCAGGTGGAGTAAGTTGTGAGACTATCCCACAACTTCTAAGATACTCTTGAAATTCACTACTTAGGTATTCACCTCCTCTATCTGTACGAAGAATTTTGACCGTTTTGTTGAGTTGATTTTCTACTTCATTCTTGAAGATTTTAAACATTTCAAAACATTCATGTTTGTGTCTTAACAAGTACACATACCCATAACGACTATAGTCATCGGTAAAGGTAATGAAGTATCTTTCACCATTCCTACTTATTGGTTTAAAAGGTCCACATACATCCGAATGTATGATTCCTAATAAATCCTTTGCCCTTTCATTAGTCCCACTAAAAGGGGCCTTTGTCATTTTACCTTGTAAACAAGACTCGCATACATCAAATGAATCATTTTCATTAGTTTTCAAAAGACCATTCTTTTGGATTTGTTGCATACGATTCTTGTTTATGTGACCAAGGCGACAATGCCAAAGATAGGAATCACTCAAATCTAATTTGAGCTTTTTGGTGGTTGCTTGGTACATTGAGCTATCATATGTTGTGTTTTCATGAACCAATTCATAAATACCATTACAAGGTATAGCCTTAAAATAAAACATATGATTGAAAAAAAACATGAATATCATTGTCAACAAACATGAAATCATAATCACATTGTCTTAAACGGGAAACAGAAATAATGTTCCTAGTTAAACTAGGAGCATACAAAACATTCTTTAAAATAACTTCCAAACCACTTGGAAGCTTCAAAATGTAGTCTCCTTGGGCTTCCACGTGAACCTTTGCACCATTCCCTATGAAGAGACTAATTTCCCCTTTTGCATATTGCTCACTTCTTTTGAACCCCTGCAATAAATTGCAAATATGAGTTCCACATCCGGTATCTAGTACCCATGTGTTAGAAGAAATAACATTTAGCTCAACATGTATCATAAAGATTGTACCTGAGGTTTGCCCCGCATCCCTCTTTGATCTCAATGCTTTGAGATAGACCGGGCAATTGCGTTTCCAATGGCCTACCTCACCACACTCAAAACACGGGTCATTTTGAGCAACCTGTTGCTTCTTTTCTTTTGGTTTGGGCGGTTCCACTTTTGCTTTTCCTTTTCCCTTCCCCTTGACGTGCCCCTTTCCTCTTGCAACACTTGCCCTAGGGTCGGGGAGGTGCCTCTTCCTACTACCTCCTTCATTGATCGTAAGGACCGGTAGAACCTTTCTACCCATGCCCGCCTCGGCCGTTTTGAGCATTGAGTGAAGCTCACCAATGCTCTTGTCCCATCCATTCATGTTATAGTTCATAACAAAGCTATTAAACTTCTTGGATAGAGAGTTAAGGATCAAATCCGTTGCCAACTCATTGGACACACGACAGTTAAGCCTTTCGAGACGATCAATGTGGCTCTTTATCTTAAGAACGTAAGATGACACCGATTTGGTCTCGTCCATCCGACATGCATGGAGTGCTCGAACTGTTTCGAAGCGCTCGAACTGTTTCGAAGCGCTCGAACTGTTTCGAAGCGCTCCACCCTTGATTGTTGTTGGAACATTTCCTTCAACTGGGTGATCATGTTATAGGTATTGTGGTTCTCAAAGTCCTTTTGCAAATCAGGAATCATACTTGCTAGCATGAGACATGCGACTTGCACAGAGTCCCTGGTGTACTTGACCCACTCGGCAAAGGCCTCATCGTCATTTTCATCAGGTTGATCGGGAATGGGGTCGTCTAACACATAGGACTTCCTTTCTTGCTTGAGAACGATTCTCAAGTTTCGGTACCAATCTATGAAGTTCCCATGGTTTAGACGTTCCTTTTCAAGGATTGTTCTTAGTGATAGGTTATGGACGGTCGGGTTTGTGTTGTTGTTGTTTGCGGCCATTCTACAAAATTAACAAAGTTCTTATTAGTATTTCTGAAAATTTACATTTTAATCATTAATACCTTTACGTCTCATAGACAATTAATAATTAAAATCTAGAATCCAACGTTATATTTAAATATCGGTTAGGTGACCTTTATCCCTTTATTTAAATTAACAAGGTAGTCAACGTTTGACAATTGTAACCTATTACAATTTCTAGTGTATGGGATCGGTTAAACATCTTATGTTTGTTTGGCATGTTTATCCCATCAACACCCTTTGTACGTCATGCTTCGGTGATCCTAATGCATGATTTCAAATTAAGTCGTCCTACTTAGACACACGTGTGGATTTGCTAATATTAGTGGTTAGGTGACCTTTATCCCATAAATATGGCAAACCCACCTCAAACTCATAAGTTCCCTCTAATGTGGTTAGGTGACCTTTATCCCACATCAAGTTCGTAAATGATTCGAGCGTTGTATAAGAGGATGGTGTTTGACTTATTTTAAAGGGATTTGAACATTTAGAGGTTTCATAATTCTAGTTTAGAAAACTCTATGTACTTGTATTTGCATGCTTTCAAATACAAGATACCCTATGGTTCTTTTAATAAAACCCATTTTATTATAAAATCATTAATCCTTTTTAATAACCTTTTATTAACTTTTAATGATTAAGAACCATTAATTTTCAGCTTGTTAAGTTTGTTTATGAGTTTGTAATATATGTCTAAATATCAACCAAACAATCAAGCAACAAACATTCAAACAAGCATAAACATATAAACATGAGTGCATAACCATAGCTACTAAGTTGACAACACTTGTTTGCCATCACAAGTGTTGTCATAAGGTCTTTCTTAAGAGTTTGTAATGACATATTATATGTGTCCATGGAATCCCACTTGAATCCATATCCAAATACTTCAAGGTCCATGTCTTTGATGTACATCTTTGGGTCTTGATCTTGTGCATCTTCCTTTTATAAAATTATATCCTAATACATTTTTCTAATAAAAAGAAATGCACCTAATCTATTTATTACATAACCAAATGAATAAATAATTACAACCCAAATAATAAACATAAATATTACAACCGAATTGAATGAATTAAAACAACCATTCCAATCATCCAAATAACATAAGGCCAAAGGCTAGGTTATGCACTATCATATGAACAATGATAAACATTATTCAATAAACAAAATAAACCCCATCAAACCCTAAATTTTCAGCCAACATAAACTGAAAATTTGGGTTTGTTTGTCCAAACAAACAACAACCAAACATATTAACCAATTGACATTCCTATCTTTCAAAGTTTAATCATAAGCATGAAGATATAACTTTGAAAGACTTAGGGTTTATTAAATCAACCAAAATCAGCCCCTAATTAGTTGATTAACATCCTTTAAAATGATTTTAAAGGATAAGAACAAGCAAGCTATTCACATAACCGGCTCTTGATGCCATTGTTGGGTTTGTTAGAACATAAAATCATAGTTTAACCATTTAAACTTTCAGAAAACGCAGTGGAATTACAACTTTATAAACTCGTTTATAAGCTGAAAAATATGTTCATTAGATGACCATATTAATGTATAAAACAAACCCAAAGAACAAAGGATCATTTATGTGAATATGCAAGCTATGAACATATGTAAATGCATATAAAATCACAGCTATATAGAGCTGTGATTCTACCTTGCTGCAGCAGCAAAAGTCGACCAAAATGAGATGTTTGATGAAGATGGAGATGCCCAAAATTCAGCCAAGACTTCAAGGATAGAAGTCCTCAAGCTAGTATACCCCAAGCTCTTTGCAAACACCTCTTCTTGCTAGGTAGAAATCACCAAAACAAGCTCCAAAACTCAGCTCAAAAACCCTCCTTTCTTGCTGCTGGAATCCGTAGGAATTGAGAGGAAGAAGGAGAGATAGAGAGCTGAAAATGTGGTCTTGTGTTGCATGCATTCATCTCATGAGAACAAGAGAGAATATAATCTAGTTAGTGGAGGAGACCAAGCATGCATGTGTGTGTGCTTCAAGAGAATAAAACCCACTATCCCACATGCATATGTGTGTGTTTGTCAAGGAATCAAAGTCTTGTAACACATGCATGGTGGATGGCCAAAGCATGGATAAAAAAATGGTTTTGTTTTCCTTTTTCTTAATATCAAATATTAAGTTTTAACACACACATATATTATCTTGTCTTGTAACTAGTTTATGCAATTAATCATTTAATTGTATAAGTAGTATACTCTCATTATTATTTGGTGTTATACAACTAATTTAAATAACACTTCAAATAATATCATTGAATAAAATATCCTAATAAATTGTTCCATCTCATATGCAACTTATTTAGAAAACCCATTTTCTAAATTTGGTGTAAATATTTAATTACATGATCATATCATCAATTAAATATTAATTGGTGTTTGCTAAGCTTGTTATTGGGTATAACCCGACTTGGATCATAACGTACTAACCACATAAATATTCTAAGTGTCTTGGGCACATAGAATCCTACAACCCCATGAGTGTGAAGTTCACTCATCAGATGATAGAAGCGGTCAATTATGTAATCCAAACTCTCATTCCCAATAGCCGAAAAATTATCAAATTCTTTCTTAAGTGCTTTGGCCTTCAAAGACTTCAGAGTTGAGCTCCCTTCATACCTTTTCTCAAGAGCTTTCCAGAGTTTCTTACTTTGTTTATGATCAGAATACTAATGGAAAATCTCTTTAGGAATAGATTGAGTTAACATCGCATAGGCTTTCTTTTCAGCATTATACGCAATCTTTTGAGCATCAGTCAGTCCACTCAACGTTAAGGGTATACCATCAGCACCAACTGGCATGGTATAACCAGTCTCAATAGCATTCCAAAGATTAGTGTTCACACCATTTAGATGAATCTCAAATATCTGCTTCCACTGCGGGAACTCATCAATAGACAGAAGCTTAGGTGGCTTATTGTGGTTACCAATCTCATTCTCCAGTAGCAGTAAGTTCTGGATCCTTGAGTCTTTCCCTGCTGAGAACGCAAAATTTTCGGAGTCCATAATGAATTTAACTTAAACTTGAAAAACACAGACTGAGTATGCGACTGGAAGGGCGACTGGGGAACGACTGAGATACAATCGTGCGATTGAACTCAATCGGGCAACTGGACTAGGCGACTCTGACACTTGAGCGACAGGACAGACCGACTGACTCAACCGGCCGATTGAACAAACGACTGACTCAACCGAGCGATTGAACAAACGACTGACTCAACTGGGCGATTGAACAAACGACTGACTCAACCGGGCGACTGAGCTAGGTGACTAGACTTCAGTCGTACGATTGAGAAAATCGTGCGACTGAGACGGCTGAAAACGAGGTTTTTCACACACTTTGACCTAAAACGCAAGTTTTTGCACCCTTGACGGCTGAAATTCGAAAAAGATTGAATTTTCAGAACATGCACACGTAAAAACTTGATTTTTGAGCAGAGAGAACGGATCTTTTCGCTAAAAACATAAGCTTTTTCACGAAAACGATTGAATCCACGAAGAATCAAGAGCTTTGGCTCTGATACCACTTGTTAGGACCGTGTACGTACGGAGTACTAACTGATTCTTCGTTATACCGGATCAAATAGTGCGGAATCCTATTTGATTGGTGATCCAATCAGGGAGAACGTAATCAAGATCAAACCTAACGATTAGAAAACGTTAAGAATGGACTAGGGATGATCTCAGACGTTCTATGAACTTGGAATGGACGAACAGGACGCTCTGGGTCGACTAGGGTTACAAGTATTCGAAGTGTTATGTTTTTCCACGAATTAAGTGGTATTTAAAGGTTACAGCTATCATTCGTATGACTGAGCCAAGCGACTGGCTCAGTCGTGCGACTGAGTCATACGATTGGTTCATTCGGACGACTGAGTCAGTCTTATGACTCAATCATACGATTGACTCAATCACCTGGTTCAGTCGTGTGATTGGCCCATTCGCATGGTCCAGTCGTGCGACTGAATCAGATTACTTAGTTAAACACATTCTTGAACCTTTGATGGTTCAAATCCATGTCTAACAACTGTAAACCTATATAACATTGTCATATATGCGTGTACTAATAATTGATATGAATAGATATAACATGTAAACAACCAATGAACATAAATAGAAGAGATTCTCATTATAATGAATAAACGTTACATATGTGTTACAAGAAGAAGTTCTATCACATTGAAGCTCACTAGACTAGAACTGGGGACATGTGTACCAATAGTAAATTTTAGGGAAGAAATTTCTATAAGTAGGGGAGAATGTGACAACTTTGGTTTTTGGGCCTGGAAAATTTTTTTAGAAACCTTATTAGGCCACATCCTGACACCAAACTCTGTTTAGGAAGCCATGAATTAGGCCCAACAACACTAGGCTTGAGCCCACAACCAACACACTCACCCAAATGGGCTTGAACCCAACGGGCCATAAATAGGCCACTGGGCCAACTAACTGATGGGCATCAACCCACGTATTCAATATGGGCCAACGTGCCATTAATATTTCTAGGGCATGCTTGAACTGACCCAATAGGCCACGGGCCTGTCACCATAGAAAACAGGAAATTTTATTAAATAGAAATGGAAACTAAATTTAGCATCCGCTAGTTTTACAAAATATAATTGACCATCTTAAATATATTACACTTTACAAAAATTTAATTAACCACTCAAATTAACTCATACCAAAACTTATTATACAACCCAATAAAACAAACATTTGGACTTAACCATCTAAGTAATAAGTTATAAATTACCTATCTATCTAATAAGTAAAACAAAACCATACACATGAAAATGTGTATATAATTAATTAAATACAATGGTTGACACCTAAACTTGCAATAAACAACTTAATTAAAAATTTACAAAAACATACAATTGTTAAATACAATAAACCAAAACCTATGCAAGAAAATACATATATATACACACTCGGCATACATACACGCATACATACATACATACATATATATATATATATGTATATATATATATATACATATAAAAATATATATAACCCCGACACACATATACATATGCATATATATATGCATGCACATGTACACTTACACACACACACATATATATACGACACACACATGCATATGTATATGTACATGCATGCGGGCACACACACCCGATGCACACACACACACCCGATACACACACCCCACACCCGATACACACACACCCATATATATATGCATATATACACCCATATATAATAAAAATACCCACATTCTTAGCCACACTTTGTTATTTTATAAAAGTATTACAAAAGTTTATAAAAATTAAACCCCATATTAGTCAAATCACCTTCAAATTCACCCAATGCATGGGGAGACCACCTAAGCATCTAGTCTTGCATTAGTCACCAAAATCCTCACAAATCTTAGCTATAATCTTGTCCAAATCCAAGAGATTGAGCATCCCAAACCCCCTCCCCTACCCGTCGGTCGAACATCACCATATTACCACCACCTCCACTCCATTTCACACTTTGTTTTTCAAACCAATTCTCTCTACTCTCACTTGACTCTCTACTCTTCACTTGCACAACATAAACTCCAGCCATTTTGAATCCAAGGAGCATCATACTCTCAAATAACAACAACCATTCAAGAACAAGGTAAACCTTCAACACACACACACATAAGCACATTCAAGTTCTTTCTTCCATTTCTTCACTTGACCTAACCAACACTTTTGCACATCATTTTCTTGACTTCTCAAGGTCCCACTCCGTCCATTTGAACCCTCCTACGGTCACCCAATCGCGAGGGTAACAAGCTACAACCCGAAAACGCGTAAAAATAGCGTTTCATCATGTTAGTGATAATACTAACACCACACACCCCCAACTTCTTGTGATATCATAAAAACCATTATTTTTCAGTAATAATAAGATACTCTCATCATCTCAAAACCTTATTCAATCATAAACATGAATTTGTTAAGTTTAACACACCAAAAAACTCGTTTTACACATCAAAATGCAAACACGTATTATACAAGTTCAAAAAATTTAACCAAAATATTCTGGAGGTTTAAAAGAACTATTTTAAGTCACAAACAAAATTTCATAAATAAAACATAAACACTTTGCATTTTATAAAATTTACAAAAGTTGAAAAGCTAATATTTTATAAAAATTACAAGAAATAGAAAGGGGGATATAGAACTGAAATTTAGGGATTATATAGGTTATATTTATATTATGGAATATTTGGGAAGGGATAAATCAGATTAAAACAAGTAGTAAATCCAAAACCGAGACTTAACCGAGACTTAACGGATATCTAACGAAACTAACCGGACTTGCTAACGAAAACGATAAATATATATTATTTGGTGATATAAAAGTTCAAGTAACCTTATAATACTAATAAAAGCTTAAAAATGTAATTTCATAATTTTTAGAATTTATTTTTTTAATAAACAAAAAATACAACGTATATCAGCCATAAAATAAGGAAAATTGTTAAAAACGAATTTAAGAGAATTTTTAATGAAAAATCCAGAAACTAAAGGTTATTATAAGTATATTAAAGACTAAAAATGATAAAAATTTGGCAAAGTACAACCAAAACCTAAAATCCGTTAAAAACCCCGAACCGAAGACGTTAAAATCCCAAAACCAATACGACAAGCTAAAAAAATAAAATTTCCAGAAACTAATAACTTATTTAAGGTTAATATAAACTAGAAACTAAATACTTATGAGTATTGGAACACTACAAAAGTAGTTACGAATTATAAAGTTTATAACCATAACTACCGGTAAAATAAATAAGAAAAATCACAAAATATATAGATAACCTCAAATCTACTAAAATTTACTAATTTCAAAGAATTATAACTTACCACTTGGTCACAAAAATAAATAAACATAAAAACCCTAGATTAATCAAACATCATCAATACGATCGAATCGCTATACGGTACACGTTTAAGGACACCATAAGTAACTCACTAACCTTGAAAACTGTACCGTTAACCCCTCAATAACCAATTATCATCTAAATAAGTATATTTAAGATATAAACCCTCAATTTGACCAACCAACAACCTCAAATAAAGAGTAATTAAATAAAACCTTATAAAACGCTTAAACCGAAAACAAGCACTTGAAACCATTAAGAAAGACCGAATAACACAAAAACACACTTATTACAGTAACCTAATCCACTAAAAATTATAAAAACTATTATAAGTGATTATAATGCAAATACCCCAAACATTAGGGTCAAAAACATAAATTTAGTAAAGTTAAGAGACCAATTTTGCCAGCTATTGAAACCTTGCTGATTTAAGACCATACCACACCTATAAGAACCAAAAATAATCAGAACACATGAGATAAGGACTTATCAATTAAACGGGTTAAGTATGACGAACCAAAACCTAAGAACACAAAGTAAGATATCACATGCATAAGGCAACGCCTATCAAGCCAAAGTATACAAACACAAACCTTAGGGGATGGGTGTAGATAATCTAATAAAGATAGAACTAACTAATTTCAAATGAACATAGGAACCGTCACGGTCGGTAGCATCCAAACCCTACAAACAACTAAGTGATCAACTACAGGTGAGTCTCATGACCCCCCATTTTACTTTACAACTTTTTGGGGTGAAATACATTCTCGTTAAATATTATGATTATGTTATTATGGTGCAATACTACCTGCTCTTGTCCCCGAACGGAGCACAATCATTAACTCTATTAGGAGTTGCGTTGTTTGTCGATAGTACTATTTGTGGAATCCCCGCACATAATGGGCCCTTTATGCAGGGAAACTCCCAATTGAGATTCAATAACCGTTGTGTCACAAATTAGTGCCATTTAACCATGCTTAGCAGGGAACACTTAAACCCAACAATCTAGTGGTAACGGGTTAGGGGATATTTTAGCACTCGGGCAGGAAAGTTCGGGTCAGGATTGATTGTGATACATTCTATAGTGCATCATGAAGTTTATATTATATCATGGTTATGATTTGGTCAAAATGGTTGAACATTATGTTGCCACAAAAGGTAACGTGTCTAAAACTCATGGTTCACCAACATTATGTTGACGTATTTTGAGTGTGTATTTCAGGTGATATGTAATTGACATGTGTCAAATGAATAGGAGCAGCCTTAGAAGAACCCTTGGAGAATTAGTTACTACCATATCCAATCATCTATTTATGAACAATGAATAAAATATGTATCGTTTGGATTTTTAGACTATATAATATAAGAAAATTTGGAGTTATGTAATATTAAGTTTGGATCCATTTATTTTCCGCTGCATTGTGATGATATCAGTCGGTCACGGTTAGATCCGATCAACGGGTTGTGATAGTCTCTCCCATAGGCGAGTTCTAACAAGAAGATAAATGCATGTGAATCTTGAACCAGTTGTGTTAACCTAGGTGTCAGAACTTGCCCTTGCTAAGAGCGGGTACCTTACATGTCAAAACCCAAAAAAAACTCCTTGTCACTATGCATCCCCAAAAAGTACTATTTAATTTTTTTTTATATTTTGACCTTTGTCTTGATTATATTGTGTCATGACAATATTTTTTTATGACTAGTATTTTTCTTCTTTTTCTATTAAGTTTCTCTTCTACTTTTGTTACTTTCCTGAATAATTCTAATGTTAGGGATAATGTCCTACTTGCATCGAGTCACGGGTGACCATTTTTGATTTGGCTTACTCACTCCTTATTTCTTTCCTAGCCGCAATTTGCTATTACTAGTTTCATCTTGTTGTAGCCAAGGCATTTACTCTCCATTACGACTTAACTACTTCGGTCCCAATTGCGACCAAAACCTATATTCTTCTTCAGTCACGACCTCTTATTGCTCATTCCTTTCGGTCACGAGTATGTTGTGTCGCATGCGAACCACAACTCACCTTTTTTTTTGTTTCATGACTTAACTAGTAGTGATGAGGTACACAATGTAAACCCACCACACAAAAGTATACGTGTGAGTATACCCGACGAGCAGTGAGTAATAAAAAACAGAATATAAAATACAATAAGATGTGAAGTCATAGTTACCAAAACGGCAATACCCGTTAGGTATGGTGCTCTGGTTAAATCCCTAAACTTGAATCCAAAATAATATACTAACCGTTTGATCCAACAGCATCTAGCAGTAATTAACAGTCCACGTTTCGTTCCTTGATTGGCTGCTTTTGCTTTTCACATTCTCTTTTATCGCTAATGCAAAATACGGGAGAAGGAATAAGAAACAGCGATCACGGATCGTAAGCCAAAGATTTAGATTTTAGATACACGCCTGTTTTGTTTCACTCTTTGATCCATAAACTTTTTTGCTGCCAAATTAGGTTTTTTTCTTCTTTCTCAATCCCCCGTTTGATTCACAACTGCACGGAATTCGCCGGCAATTGATCAACAATACCCCTGAGGGTTTTATAGGGTTTCCAATCACATTGAAAGAAATGGTGAATTCAATGGTGGAAAGAGCAACAAGCAGTATGCTTATTGGGCCTGACTGGGCCATGAATACTGAGATCTGCGATATCTGCAATCATGATCCTGCGTACGTGCTTTCTTCTTTGTGATCTTGTTGTAATTCCAATTTATGTTAAGCATTACGAAGTGATCTTGTTTTCTTATCTTTGTTGAACAACATAACCGATGTGTATGCCTTCAACGTGATTCTACTTTTAGGACTTCGTTATATCAGGGGTTATTTGATTGTAGTTTGTTAGCACTAAATGATAATTGGATCAAATAATTTACTCTGAAGTGAAAGTTTGCAGGTTATGTATTTTCTTTTATAATTTGATATGGAATTTGAGAATTTTTGGGCCTGTTTCTGATCTGGCTAAGCTAACTGTGGGGGTTATTAGAATACATCTTTATCATGATTTGAGTTTACATCTTCTAGTTTTTGGTTGTTGATTGTGTAATCCAATGTGAAGTTATGAAATTTACATAATGAAGTAGAAGTTAGGTCCATGCTGGCAGTTGGTTTAATCCATGTTATAGTTTAAGTGTCATTCCTATCATTTTTACCACATCTGCTTTTGTTATGATCTGCATTTGAAGAATTTAGAAGAGTGGTAGTTGTAGGCTTTGTTTGTTGTGATGGATATCTTATAATTGAGAGAACAAGGGGAAAAGAAGCTTGGACCATAGGAGAAGCTAATTTGATGATGGAAAAGATCAAGTACAAGCAGGAAAAATAAGGGGGAATGTTGCCACTCATAAAATCGTGACTAGATCTGCGATATCTATTTTGTAGGCTCACATGGACAGGGTTTAAATTACCTGTTCCAGCTCTATACGATGACATCATTACTAGCATTGATCACATCAATGTTGTTTTTATTTCTAATCTTTACACTTGTAAATCTGGAACTCGTTCAGAAATATTGCAACGAAAGGGGAAAATATGTTTGTCATTATAAAAGGAGAAATTATGTTTGTTATTTTCGAGGAGATGAATGCTGTAAAAGAAGTTAATATAAGCAATCAAAATAAAGGAATGATATACTTTGTTGAAGTAAAATGTTTAGTTACATATATTCTGTTCATAGTTAATAGCTTAGTGAGATCTTCTTGGATATTGTTTCCTCAGGGATTTTTCTTCTCATGATAAGGTGGATTCATTCATTTCGATTTAGCAAACCTACTAAATCTTAGGAAGCTATTAATATTTAGAGTTCAAATGCAAATGTGATCAACATGGCTCACTATGCATTTGTGTTACTCTTGACGAATTGTTGAGTTTGTGCTTCATATGTGTATATATAAATAGTTTGATGAGTTGAAATTAAGGCTAGCAAGTGGAGTTTATGTTTATACAAAGAAGGAAAGGCTGATAACAATCGTAATTTGTTATATGTTTATGAGTATTTAGTAATTGAATGTTAGATTACATAATACACAATACTCAATGTTATAGCCTACTCTGTAGCCTAATAGGAGTATAGGACTTATGGTTCATGTTAGAGGTGGCTTCCTGTCCTATATATGATAACCCCTATATGATGTAAACACACACGAGAAGTAAAATTAATAAAACACTTTCACATTTTTTATCACATGTAATTAAAGCCTACCCTCTTAAATTTGTTGGTTTTGTGAGTACTTTTGGTTTTGTAAGTACCCTCTTAGTATCTAAGTTTTGTCGTTTAAGTCTCCTTTGCACCTTTGGCCATCACTATTCAATTTTTGACTTGCGATGATCGTACCCATTGAGTACATTGTTAATCCCGTGCTTGACTTGTTGCCAACCTCTACCATTGTCGCCAATGTGCCAGCGTGTGAGACCGCTTCAACGACCAACTACCCAAGGATTTTTTTTGTTAAAGTCACCATACGATTTCGACCGCCACCCCTGCCATCATTGCCTCCCTTGGTATGCTATGATAGTGTTTGGTTTTGTAGCTTTCTACATTATGTTCCTTTTGAATATTATTCTTTTTCTTAACAAATTTGTTGGTGGATTACTTAATCAAAGTAATAGCTCTATAATGACTATGGGATGCTTTAGTCAATCTTGAGTGATTATTAAATCTCTTTTGTTAATAACCGATTTTGTTGGATTTTGATTTGAGTAAATCTTAATTAAGTCTTTTTTGATGTTTGGGTCCATGTCTAGAACTAATTTAAGTACTTTGTTACCTTTGTTGATGATTATTTCATGTTACTTGGCTTTATTTCATGAAAGTCAATTGTTGGCTCCTTTGTTGTCGAAATAAAACTTCAGTAATTATATTAGTTCACACCTTATGAAATGATTATGCCAAAGAGTACCGGTTTGCAACCTTTCATTCTTATATGTTTCTAATCATGACATTTTTCATGAGTCATCATGTGTAGACACTCCAACTTAAAATGATGTAGTTAAAAACACAAAAACCGACTCCTTGAGATGAGCAGAGCTCTTTTTGTAATGACTATACCTTCTGGGCTGATGCAATCTCATGTGCTTGCTTTCTCATTAATCAAATGTTGTTTGTTGTTCATAGCGGTGGTATTCTGGTACATAACCGTGGGTTTGACCTAATTGCAATGGGGTAGATCCAACTGAGTTGCGGATCCTATTTTGACAGGGAGGTAGCACAAATGAGGATAGCGGGGTAGAATTTAATGGGGCAGGTAGTAGTATCTTGCTTAGCTTAGGAGAAGAGTATTTGGTTTTCTTTGGTTTTGTAATTTGGAGACTCGTCCATCTCGAAGGACTGCACTGTTCTTGTCTCTTGCTACAATCAAGCCTACTAGTTCTTAATTATATCAATTGGTTCTATGGCCGGGAAATCAAATGGCACCACAGTCCTGGAGTTCGTAAGAAGGAAGTGCTTCCAACCCTGATCCTGTTGCTGTTGAACTTGCGGACATCGCTGCCAGGTTGGAATCCATGGAATCACTTATAGAGGATGTTGAGGTGCTGAAATCGCATGTAGAGAAATCAGGCGGTGGGAAGACAAGGTTTGAAGATGGAGATTCTTCTTGGAACCACAACCGCAATTATCGACCAACCTTTAAAATCACATTCCCAGCCTTCGATGGTGGTGACCCTATGTCATACCCCCGCTGATAGCGGAAACACGGGGAATGTGAGCTAGACGGGATCGTCATAACACATGGTATGCAATAGAGTAGCAATAAAAATAATATGATGACAAGCGTGTCATGACGACACCCGAACACAATTGGAGACTTGTGTCGTGTATAGTCAACGTTCACGACAGCATAGCCGTAAGCACAACATAAATGATCACATAAGCATTAAGGATAACTTGTAATGTAATATTCCCACAACTCGGGAACAAGTATACAAAAGACCATGTTCAAGCTTTACAAGGGTAATAATTACAAAATGTATCCTAGGGTCTCCTCTAAAAGGCAGCACTCCTAGATCTTCAATTACCTTGATCACCTGAAAAGAGATGCTCAAAATGGTCAACATAATTGTTGGTGAGCTTCGCAGGTTTTAAGTAATAAAAGTTGTTAAGATGAACCAGTAAGTTTAATAAGAGCCACCGCAACTATACTTATGTATAGGCGGTTGTACCAGTTATAAGCAGCTACAGCCAAACCTAATGTTCGGTTCCTCACGGGAATTGATGGCTGTAAAGAAAGTATTCTCAAGGCATAAATAGTTTAATAAGACGTAGCAAGATCCACACAGCGCATACGTATAGTGTATAACCAAACCAGTCCTTAGGTCCCATTACCGGGATTAATGGTTATATAAAAAGGTTTTCCATAGTAAAATGAGTATAACATGACGTAGCAAGATCCATACAGCGCATACGTATAGGTTACAACCAAACCAATCTTTAGGTCCCAATTTCCGGGATTAATGGTTGTAATGGATGATCGGCTTAGAAGAACCACACAGAAGAACCACACAGAAGAACCACACAGCCGAGAGCATCCCAGGGTTAATAGCATACACAAGTAGCATCAATCAACACATAACATCAAGTAATAGCACATAGTAATGTCTTACCACTAAGTAATATACATAGTGGTAACATAGCACATAGTTCAAGTTCATATAGCAGCATTCACAAGATAAGCAAGGTAAGGTTCTCATAGTAGTAGCAGCCAACTTCCACTAGGGAAGGTGCCTGAAATCAAGTTAAGTAGGTGAGCACTCTTTTCCCCAAGTTGAAACTATTTAAGAAGGGTTTTATAAGAGTAAAAAGGGGCCACGAAACTCACTGAATAGATGATATGCACAATTGATGAAAGATTCCAAGGGTAAGATGCTATGAACCGTCAAACACCTATTGACAGTTACTGACAAGCATTAATAATGATCATAAAGCATAAGATGATATCAATAGGCTCGGGCAGTTTCGGTTCTGTCGTGGGTAGTACACACACAAGCAGACATACACATATCAGTCTAGGTTATTTTAAATAGTATGTGCCTGTTGATAGCGTTGACTTTAATCTTTGCGGTCAAGCTATGACACTTTATTAATGTTACCTTATCGTCGTGAGATCTCCGAAAAGGGGATCCCCACACACACACACCATCATCAGTCACACAACAGGACCGGACGCACGACTCAACCCTTCCTTCGTACGAATGGACCTTCAGTCGTACGAATCAGCTTCATTCGTACGATTGAACCTTCATTCATACTACTAAGCATTCAGTCGTACCATGCAAGACCTAGTCATACGTCTCAACCTCCATACACACGATTGAACCTTCATTCGCACGAATCAGCTTCATTCGTGCGATTGAACACTCATTCGTGCGACTGGCCTTTCAGTCGTACGACTCACGCACAATCGCACACAATCTCATTTGCACTGACTCAATCGCACGCACACTCACTCGCATGGACTCATTCGTACACACATTCAATCGCACACACTCAGTCGCATGACTCAGCCGTACGACTCGCCCCAGTCGCACCACTCAGTCGCACGACACACCCATACGCATGACTCAGTCGTACGATTCGCCCAATCGCACGGCTCAGTCGCGTGAACAGACCCAGTCACGCAGAACAGCAGAATCGCGACTGCCGAGTGCAGAGCAGTCTCCGGCTGCTCCGTGCACTCGTTTTACGCTCCAAGAACTTCCAGAATACCTATTCTAACATGTCTAAACAAAAGGCACACTTAAAAACACAACATGCAAGCCCACACGACCTCATGTGCTCGGTGAACCCGAGCACCCGAAACCCTAGAAAACGCAGCAGCTAAACCGAGCAACAAACGGGTCAAACAAAGTTATCTACCTGCTAGAAATGAGGATTCACGAAGATAACCAAGATTTGACGGTGGAAACGCGAGAAAACGAGCGGTTTCTGGTGCTAAGATGGTGAAGAGGGTGATGGAGAAGAAAAGATGAAGAAGTGAAGAAGATGGTGAAAATGGCTGGGAATGGGGTTTTTATACCCATCCCAGGTTTGCGAAATGTCACTTTTAATCCCTGTACTTTGCCCCGAGTTCCTAAATTTTGTTTCGGTTGAAAACGTTATTTATTAGTCTTGTTTTTATTAATGATAAAATGTTGTTAATGATATTTATAATTTAAAAATGGTTTCGTACGTGACAATAGTTTTTATATAAAAATGGTGCGTTTAGTGTTAACGGGGCAATTCTTAGATAATGTTTCAAGGCGATGACGATTTAAGCTACGATAGCACACGTATAAGGTTAACCAAGCAAGCATACAGACATAATATCCACGTAGATGAGCTATAAAGGTGAGGGGTGACCGACAACAACACTAACAGATTACGTCAATAGACGGACCTTTGGTGACGGATGTCACACCCTAGAGGATGGATAGCGAATGCTGAGAATTATTTCAGATTTTACAACATTGCCGACGAAGATAAAGTTGATGTAGTTGCCATGCATTTGGAAGGGGAAGCTTTAGATCTCTACTCTTGGTTGTCAGTCGACCATGTTATCACTTACCGGGAAGAATTGGTACACGTGTTGCCAAAGAATTTTGGTCTAGCGGAATTTCAGAACCCTGACGAGTATCTTTGTAGTATCAAGCAAACTGGCACCATGTGCGAACATCGTCAAGCATTTGCAAAGAGATCAGCGTCTCTAATTGGTCGAGCCACTGTTTTCTCGAGGTGTTTTTAAATGGGCTTAAAGAAGAATTGAAATTAGATGATCACATTCATAAACGTTGGACGGTTTACAACACGATGAGTTTAGCTTTGAGTATGAAACAAAACCGGGCCAGATTCAAAACAATAAGAATTCTCTCGCGCTTGCAAGCGACAAAGCTGATCTATTGAACTCCAACCCGGTTTCATCACTTGCATCTTCAACTCCAGAACAACATAAAACATCTTTTGGTATCCCTGATGCGGAAAAACAGGCCCAGTTCATTAAAGGAGAGTGTTTTCGTTGCGAGGATAAGTACAAACATGGGTACTGTTGCAAAACAGGTCCTTTCCGGCTGATAGAAGCAGCCAACGAAACAGAGGATCATACTGCCACCAACGTTGAGTGTAAACAATTCAATCATGAGGACATGGCGGAAATCAGCCTTCATGCCATACTGGGTAGTTGCACATCTACTCTAATTATTTCCAGTACCATAAATTTATCGGAGGTATTGATAGTGGGCCAACCTTTATTTTATTGATAACTCTTTGGTACGAAAGTGAACCTGCCAACAGAAACAATGACCCCTTTTGGTGTGAGGATCAGCAACAGGCGAGATCATTACTTGTAATAAGATTTGTAGGGATGTTATGTTAAAGATCTTGGATCTGCACATCACTCGACTTTAGGGGGAGCTGACGTGGTACTCGGAGTTCAATGGTTGGCCACTCCGAATACCGTATAAGCTAACTGGAACATGATGGTCTTGGTATTTAATATCTCAGGTCGGGAGTATAAGGTGCAAGGTTAACCACCAGGAAGTCAAAATTCTGCACAGTTCCACCATCTCGCTATGGAACCTTTGAAAAAGAACTAAATGAAAGCACTTTGTTTTCCCTACCCGACTTAAGGATAAGGCGTTTCTCCAGGCTGAAGAAGTGATATGTTATTGTGGGTTGACCCAGTTGCAATGGGGCAGATCCAACAGGGTCGTGGATCCTGTTTTGAGTCGACCAAAAGGTAGTAGCACAATTGCGGATAGTGAGGTAAAATTTAGTGGGGCAGTTAGTAGTATCTTGCTTTATTTATAATTGCTATAATGTTCTAGTTTAGGAGAGGATTATTTGGTTTTCTCTGGTTTTGTAATTTGGAGACTGGTCCATCTCGAAGGACTGCAATGTTCTTGTTTCTTGTTTAATTGCAATCAAGCCTACTAGTTAATGTTTCTATCATATTCCATTGCCGGTTCTATAACTAGCGTAACCAATGCTATCATGCTAAAGAAATTTGGTAGCACTTTTAGTGTTCAAGATGCCCATCCTTAGGTCACTAAATTAGATTTCAAGTTTCTCAAGTGTGTGTTTTGTGGCTATTCTCGTCTGCAAAAAGAGTATCGATGTTCCTTTCCCTTGATTTTAAAAAGCGCACTGCAGGCAAACGGTTGGGAAAACGCCCCAGTTATGGTGAAGTGTAACAATTCCATGAAGCGATTGTATGTAGCGCTTCAAGCTTTTTCTATGCGAATTGGGGGAGACAGCTTCTGTTACTCGGTTATAGTGTTTCGGTTGACATTTTTTTGGAGTTACATTTTGTTGTAAAGAGGGAAAGGGAGAGGAGGTCATGAGAAAATGGTAGGGACAAGACAAACTTTAAGTTGGTGAGTCATAGTCCTGTTTGTGTATTTGAGCAAAATGACTGGTAAGTGCATAACCCAGATTATGTTACGTTTGTCCATTTGTTTTTAAAATTTTAATTTTTTTAGTTTAGCTCTATATTTTTAGACAGTTTTTTTTCTTTTTTCTTTTCTTTGTGTGTGTGTTCTTTTGGTTGTAGACTCTAATCTATGAAATGTTGTTTTTATTCATTTTTTTGGATTTTTTTTTGTTTCTACTGCTTTTAAGTTTAATTGGTTGTATGTTGAACTTGTTTGATTGTACATAGAATTTCAAAAATATGTGTGATTATGTTTATTATCTTACTTTTTGGTATTCAGTAATTAAAAGTTTGGTCATATTATATAGAATTAATTTATAAATATTACATAATACATGGCGACGTACTTGAATATCTCAATTTGCCTTTAGCGCCTCACGCCTTGACTTTTGGGACCTGAGTGCCTCAAGCCCCTCATGCCTTTTAAAACAAGTTCTCCCTACCTTCAACATTTCGTGGTCTGCTTCCGAGAGGAAGAGACACATATTAGGGTGATTTGTCTTAACTATCTTAAAAGATTCTTTAGTTGTCTTCAGAGGATGTTACTTTTGTTGAAGATTCACCTTTTTTCTAGGTCAAAACTCTCATGATCCAAGTGAGAATAACAAGTTATTAGTCTACCACTTACCATCACATCTATCTTTGAGCATCCTTTGATCTTTGCACACCTTTTGTCTTTTGTAAGCATTCTCTTTATTTTCCCAGTATATCATAGGTGCCATCACTTCAATCCTATACAAATGCTTCACAGACACATTCGACCCTTTTGACATTAATTTTCCTACCGCTCTTCGTAAAGATAAACGAACTTGTGCTCATTAACTTGCCTCCTTTATTTTCGATAAACTATCACTACAGCTTCCTCATAGACACATTTATTCACTGAGCCTTTGGTTTACATCGATCACCGGATGACGTAATGTTATGATTGGGAGTTAGAGGCCCTTGATGAGAATGACACTTTGTGTGTCTATGAAAAGGAAATGGGTTACCAATGGGATTCACGATGAAAGTCAATTCAGGGTGCTCTCTTTCTCAGTTATATGGAGTGGATTATTTCGAGACGATTTCTCTAGTTGCCAAATTGTACCATGTTTTCCTCTTTATCTCTTTATCATTAATTATTCATCATGCTCTATTGAAATCCACACATTTGTTTAAGTTGTGTAATCAACCTTTGGAAAATGCTATTTTCTAGCTAAACTCACAAGAGTGTTCTATAATTATTTTTGGACATTGATTGACAAAACCAACGTAGGATGAGCAATTGTGTTTCTATTCGATCTTGGATTGTTCTCAAGTTATTCTTTTGTAGCCAATTAGTGATTATTTTGTCCTTTAAATCCAAGAATCTTCATTGCTAGGGAACTTGCCTGGTGTCCACATATATACATATGTATTTTAACTCTTAATCACAATAAAGAAGTGACATGTACATATGTTAGTTTGTGTATTCTTTTGGAAGATATGCTTGCTAGTGTTCTTATGTGGTCTTACAAACATGTTATCTTGTTTTGGTTGATCATCAACTCCTAAAAAACCCTAGACTATGCATGACGTTTTCAAGAAATACGATACACAGATATGGTTGGATTTCTAATTTAGTGCAACACCCTTTAGATAAGTACATGTTGATTGAGGGAGGTAAATTCAAGTCTACAAAGTCCATAGTTGTCAATAGCAAGTAGCAGTCAATACCTATATGCTAAGTAGCAAATAACGTATTTCGTGTTTAGAGATACACTAGTAGAAACAAAAAATAAACATTCACACCATCAAAATAGCTAAAATAGCACTAAATCTTGTTTCTTTATAGCTAAAATAAACATTCATTGTTTATATTTATAGAAAAAATAAAGATAAAATAAGAAAAAATAAAATAAAAATAAAAACATCACTATTTATACACTACAACCAAATAGCGATAGATGACCTATACGCTACATAGCGTGCTATAGCGAGCGCTATTATCGTCATTGACAACTATGTATAAGTCAAATTCACGATTAAGGGATAATACTCAAGCGTAGCACCATAACTTTAGAGTCTTTCTAATACATATCAATATGGATATAATCAAGTCTTTCTAGGTTAGTTATGGTTGTTTAGACTCATGTTAGGTTATTTAAGTCTCTATGAGGTTTGTTTAAACTTCATCACATAAATGGTTTGCTCCATTTTAATTTGTTTAAAATATATTTTGATCCGGTAGGTCTTATTTACATAACTTTAGAGCCTATGATCAATTAGAAGGTGATTTGTTTGTTAATGGCCAACTACGCTGATGACAACTGTACCTATATTGTCTTATGCTTTCTAGTTTTGCCTATAGCTTGCATGAAGGAAAAGGGGATAATATTGTTTTTAAATTCGAATTGTATATTATCTATCCTCATTGTAACCCTATATAGAGTTCATCAATAGTACATTATGATTTGGGGTAAACTCTTACAGGCCGTACATGTATAGCATGATACGATCCTTCTCTTCACCCAATCTCTCTTTTCTAGCCATTGCAAAAACTTTGACCCTGATGGCCGTCATTGGCGTCACTACTATCAGCCATCGCCTTAAACGACCAATGCATCCATTGCCACTCTTCTCCAGGTTAACCATTAAAATTTCTTCTAATTACTTGGTTAAGTTTATAGAACCACTGAATCGAATGTAATCATTAAAGGACTTGCAACATAGTTGGGCTAGCTTTTATAAGATATATTATGTTCTGTTGGATCATGATAAGGCTGGTGCAACCAAAATCACTTCATAGTCATCTTTTTGTACTACATTCAAAGGCTTCCGAAGCTGAGAAGAGATCTTCCGAAAGTCTGAAAGAGCTTCCGAAGACAAAGTCTGAAAGAGCTTCCGAAGACAGTCTGATGAAAGAGCTTCCGAAGACAAAGTCTGAAAGAGCTTCCGAAGACAAAGTCTGAAAGAGATTCCGAAGACAAAGTCTGAAAGAGCTTCCGAAGACAAAGTCTGAAAGAGCTTCCGAAGACAATGTCTGAAAGAGCTTCCGAAGACAAAGTCTGAAAGAGCTTCCGAAGACAAAGTCTGAAAGAGCTTCCGAAGACAAAGTCTGATGAAAGAGCTGAAGACAAAGTCTGCTTCCGAAGACAAAGAAGACTCCAAGCCTCGGAAGAAGCAGTCTTCCGAAGTATAAGTGGCTTCGGAAGAAGTTATTCTTCCGAAGCACTTTATCCTTCGGAAGACATTGCTATGTCCAGCAGATAAAAGTATGGTCCCTGACAGTCCGCTGCAGACCTCTGATACAGCATGGCATCTTCCTAAAGAGCCATGTTGTTGACCATACTTTATTCTACTGTTCACCTTTTTATGATAGTACATGTTACCAACTTTAGTTGGTGACAAAAGGTAAGTCAGGGACATGTCCTGACTACCAACTTTCAGACAAAATGTCTGAAAGACCTCACCTAGAGTCTTGTAGTATAGATGTAAGGTTAGAGGTGTCCAGCTGGTATCAAAGTATATCCGGCTGTAGGTAGTATTATATATATCTTCTCCCTGTAACTCTTTATGTAAGTGATTTGAGTCCAAGTGTCTTGTAATCCTTTGAGTTGAGAAGCAATATATAAAAGTACCTTGAAAATTTACTTGCTGTCAAATTTTCTTACTGCTTGTTACTTGTTATATTGTGATCAACTCTTCATAGACTGCTTGCCGAGTGTTGATTCACAGTGAGTTGAGAGAAAAACCACCCGAAAACCGATCCTGCAATTGGTATCAGAGCTCCAGGCTCTTGATTGTGAGATCTTACCATCCTAATCAACCTGTTTTTCACTCCTCACCACAATCCACTCACTCAAATGGCTGCTCTCTCCAAGGCTGATATGGAAACTGGTACCTTGACCAAGTCCCCTATGATCACCCCTGAAGACTTTGACACATGGTGTATCAGGATGGAAGGCTTCATCAAGTGTCAAGACTCAAGGATGTGGGACTCCATTGTCAATGGTCCTTTCATACCAAGCACTACATCTGCCACTGGTAATCGCATCATTCCAAAAGATGTTGATGATTACTCAGAGGAAGATAGGAAGAGAATAGAGCTAGATCAAAGGGCTATGACTTGTCTCCAAACTGCTCTCCCCAACTCCGTCTACAGACGCTTCAAGAAGTGCAAGACTGCTAAAGATTTATGGGAAGCTTTGAAGCTGATGTATGAGGGATCCAAGGAAACTCAAGAGAACAAGAAAGATCTCTTGAAGCAGCAGTTTGAGAACTTTACTTTCAAGGCTGGTGAGACCTTGACTCAACAATACTTCAGGTATGTTGAGCTAGTAGATACTCTGGCAGATATTGGAGTAGCTCTTGAGAACAGAGACATAGTTAGGAAGTTCATGTCTTCTCTTCCTAAACTATGGACTCACTACTGTGTTGTCATCAAGAGAACTTCGGACCTTAAGACTCTTTCTCTCACAGAGTTGTATGGTATCCTAAGTGCATTTCAGATGGAGATGAACATGCAGAACTCCTCTGACCACTCCAATAACCAACAGAGTTCAGCCCTTCATGTGGTTGAAAGGGAAAGCATGGAACCACAACATCCGTTGATATGCTACCCTGACAACTCACACACTGGACCCTTCATCACTCTACCTGAGACTCCAAAGTCTCAAAAGGTTCAACATAACTCCTTTCAGGATAGTTGTGCCTTTGTCTCTGGAAGTGGACACTCTAGTGATTTTCAATACTGCTTTGATGATCTTGAGTGCTTCAATCCAGATGATGTGGAGTACATGGACATTGTCCAGCAGATGGCTCTTTTAACTTACAGAGCGAAGAAGTTCTTCAAGAGAACTGGAAGGCAATTCCCTCAAAACCCAGTCAACAGCAAGTTTGGGTTTGATAAGAGCAAAGCAAGGTGCTACAACTGCAACCAACTTGGTCACTTTGCTAGGGAATGCAAGGCTCCCAAGAACAACCCTGGAACCCCACAGGCCTCCACACATCCCACTGCTCCCAAGCATGAAGAAAAGTCAACTGAAACAGCTGCTGTTGCTCAGGAAGTTGACTGGAGCTTCATGGTACAGGATGTGACTCCCGCTCAAGCACTCATGGCCGGAACAGATGATGATCAGGTATATGAACATCTTTGTACTGCTGCCTGTATTGCTAAAGTTAAATTGTATAAGGATTACATTTCGGAAATCAGATCTGAGGTTGAGTCTTTAAATGTGCTAAAATCTGACTTTAAAAGAGCTGAATCTGACTATCAAAGGAAAATTGATGAGTTAGAGAAAACTGTGTCTCTTTTGAAACATGAAAAGACTAACTACAAGACTCAAATCAAAGATCTGATCTCCAAACTTTCTGAAGTTCAAGCCCAGTTAGTCACAGCTGAGGCTCAGGCCAGGAAGCAAGCTATTGCTGAGCAAAGCTTCCAAACTATTCTTGCATCAACCTCTCATTCCAAAATGTTTTATCAAAACAAAGAAGGGTTGGGAACCAGTGAAATAGCTCCACCACACTCTTATGAGTCTATAAGACTACCTAGGTGTGGTACTGAAGAACAAGAGGTTCCAACTGCTGACCCTTCTCCATTGGAACTAAAGGATGAAGCAAAAATAGTGGCCTCCACAGGGGAGAAACAGGAGGATACACCCATCTCCACCTGTGATGACCAAATCCTGACCACCAAGGCAAGAAGAAGCAGAGCTAAGGCTGCTAGAAGGACTGCTAAGAAGGTTGCAGAGTCCAAGCTTAAGTTTGACCCTAAGCAAAAGGGTGTCTTCATTTCTGCCGGATTTCAAGTGGTAGGTACTCCTGATTCAGGAAAGGAGCGTAGTACCAGCACTCCTGTCCTACTGAAGGATCAGAAGTTAAAAGGGAAAGTTGCTGATGAAGAGAAGAAACCCAAGAAACAGCAACCTGCAAGTTCCCAGAAGACTAACATTGCATGCATAATGTGTGGTCTGCACAACCACATGGCTAAAGATTGTTACTACAATTCAGCGAGCACACATTATGCAAATAATGTTAGAAAAGAAGTAGTCAGAGAAGATTTCTCAGTTGGACCACTTCAAAAGGTCCAAATGATGAAAAAGGGAAAGTTGGTCTCGAAAGCCAAGTTGCTTTCGGAAGAAACTGCTTCTTCCGAAGGGAAAATGGCTTCGGAAGCCAAACCTTCTAAGGTTCGGAAGAACAAGAAGGCTCCCTTGAAACCATCTCAGAAGAAGACTACTTCGGAAGAAAAGGTGGTGAAGGCTTCTTCCGAAAAGAGAGAAGCTTCGGAAGAAGACCATGCTGCAAAAGCTTCAACAAGCTCATCCTCAAAGATCAACCAAAGGATGGATTGGAAGATCAAGGAAGATGCTGCAGCCCAAACCTCTTCTTCAACAATGACCTCTATTGAACCCCATTGTATCTTTTGGTTCAATTATGTCACTATCTTTGGAAGAGCCCGAGACCTGCAAGGCTTGGGCTTCCAAACAAAACTAACCATCTCATTTTATGTGCAGGGACTTCCATTTGACAAGAACAACAATATCTGGATTGTAGATAGTGGATGCTCCAGGCACATGACAGGGAACAGATCTCTCCTTCAACAATTCTAGAACTTTGATGGAGGGCCTGTCCAATTTGGAGGTGAGGCCGGAGGATATATTTCTGGCAGAGGAAGTATATCCAATGGCAGAATAAACATTGACAAAGTTCACTTTGTCAAACAGCTTGAACACAATCTGTTAAGTGTTTCTCAATTTTGTGATCAGAAGCATCAGATGCTTTTCACAGAACATGAGTGCATTATCCTCAAACCAGGGATGACAATTCCTCCGGAATTGGTGCTTCTCAGATCTCCCAGGAAAGGGGATATGTACAAGCTGGATATGAACAATGCTTCTCCTATGGGTGAAGTATCATGCTTTCTTTCCAAAGCTGATAGTGATGAGTCAACACTATGGCATAAACGCATGTGTCATGTGAATTTTAAAACAATGAATAAATTGGCTAAAAATAACTTGGTACATGGTTTGCCTAAAAAGGAATTTTTCTGCAAAGATAACTGTGTTGCATGCCTGAAAGGGAAACAACACAGATCATCTCATAAATCCAAATGTGTTAACTCTATCACTACTCCATTACACTTATTGCACATGGATCTCTTTGGTCCCACAAGTATAATGAGCATTGGAAGGAAATCATACTGCCTTGTGATCGTTGATGATTTTACAAGATTTACATGGGTATTCTTTTTAAGAAGTAAAGATGAAACTGCTGAAACTTTAAAATCTTTTATTCTTAAAATAGAAAATCAAATTGATCACAAGGTTAAGATTATTAGAAGTGATCAAGGGACTGAGTTTAAGAACTTCGTTCTTGACTCATTCTGTGACTCAAAAGGGATTGCCAGACAATATAGTGCTCCCAGAACTCCTCAACAAAACGGTGTTGCTGAGAGGAGGAACAGGACACTTATTGAGGCTGCTCGGACCATGTTAGCTGATTCAAAGCTGCCTCTAACATTCTGGGCAGAGGCAGTCAGCACTGCATGCTATGTGCAGAACAGGGTTCTTGTAGTTAAGCCCCATGGAAAAACCCCTTATGAGTTATGGAACAAGAGGCCACCGTTCATTGGCTTTCTAAGGTCCTTTGGCTGCAGGTGTACCATACTTAACACAAAGGACAACTTGGCAAAGTTTGCTGAGAAGTCGGATGATGCTATCTTTATTGGATACTCTTCTAGCTCCAAAGCTTATAGAGTATACAATATTAAGAATCAACAATTTGAGGAGTCATCCAACATAGTTGTTAATGAGCACACTCCTTGTGTTAGGGGGAATGGACCTGAGTATATTTTTGATTTAGAATTGTTTCCAAACTATTCTAAACTATCTTGTGAGAATGTTTCAGCTGGAACAGGTGCTCAAAGTGATGCTGATGCTGATGCAGGTCAACTATATGAGCTTCCCAGACCTATTCCAAATTCTCCAAGAGCTGAAGGGCAACAAGCTTCAACTATTCACAGATCTGACAGTGTAACTATCTCCAGAAATAGTGAAGCTTCAACAAGTGAATCACTTGATCAACCTCAAAGTTCCTCAGGTGATCCACTACAACACCAGGTTGAGGGAAATGGTATTCTGAAGGAACAGGCAACTGTTAATACTACTTCACAACCAACCATTGATGATGTTTCTCAATCATTCAATCAGTCTCATTGAATGACTCTGAAACAGCAGTTGGACAGAGTGATCCAATTCCTGATCAGAATATGTCTAACCTAGACTTATCTCTGCAATTGGAAGTGATTCCTCGTCTTAGGATTCACAACACTCATCCAACTGAGAACATCATAGGAAATGTCTCTGAGGGTGTGAGAACAAGAGGACAAACTCATCATGGGAATGTCTGCTTGTACTCATGCTTCCTGTCTCAGATGGAACCAAAGAAGGTAGAAGATGCCTTAAAGGATAGTAGTTGGGTTGAATCGATGCAGGAGGAGCTGCTTCAATTCAAAAGACAAAAGGTCTGGAATCTATGCCCACTACCATCTGGTCAAGTACCCATAGGCACAAAATGGGTATTCAGGAACAAGAAAGATGATAGAGGTTTGATTATCAAGAACAAGGCAAGACTAGTAGTTCAAGGGTACACCCAGGAGGAAGGAATAGATTATACTGATGTCTTTGCACCTGTTGCAAGACTTGAGGCAGTTAGGATCTTCCTTGCTTATGCTGCATCCAAGAACTTCACAGTCTACCAACTTGATGTCAAGTGTGCTTTTCTATATGGGGATATAGATAGGGAAATCTATGTGTGTCAACCTCCAGGATTTGAAGACCCACAGCACCCCAACTATGTGTGCAAGCTGGATAAAGCTCTATATGGGCTGCACCAAGCACCTAGGCTGTGGTATGAGATCCTTGTCTCAGTTTCTCCTGAAGAATGGATACACTAGAGGTACCATTGACAAGACTCTTTTCATCAGAAAGAGTGGAGAAGACATTTTGCTTGTACAAGTCTATGTTGATGACATCATATTTGGTTCTTCAAACGACCAAATGTGCAAAGACTTTGAAAGCATTATGAGCAGAAGTTTGAGATGAGTTTCATGGGAAAAATGGACTTTTTCCTAGGAATCCAGGTGAAACAGATGAAGGAAGGGTTCTTCATAAGTCAATCTAAGTATGTCTCAGACATCTTAGAAAGATTTGAAATGAAGGACTGTAAACCAGCCAAGACACCCATACCCAGAAACCATAATCTTTGCCCTGACCTTGAGGGGGAGGATACTGATCAACATCAGTATAGAGCAATTATTGGTTCTCTGATGTATCTCACTGCAAGTAGACCAGATATCATGTTTGCCACATGCATTTGTGCAAGATATCAGGCTGCTCCAAAGGTGTCTCACCTAGCTGCTGCAAAGAGAATCCTCAGATACCTCAAAGGAGCACCTAAACTAGGTCTCTGGTATCCAAGAAATAGTGATTTCAATCTCTATGGATACTCTGACAGTGACTATGGTGGCTGCAACATTGACAAGAAATCAACATCAGGAGGATGTCAATTTCTTGGTGGAAGGATTATCTCATGGCAATGCAAGAAACAATCCTGTGTCTCTACATCAACTGCTGAAGCTGAATACATTGCTGCTGCTAGCTGCTGTGCTCAACTGCTATGGATTCAAAATCAGATGTTAGACTATGGGTTCAACTTCATGACTACTCCTATCCATATTGACAACAATAGTGCTATCTCCATTACTGAGAATCCGGTGAAGCACTCCAAGACAAAACACATTGATATCAGTATCATTTCATTAGAGATATTCATGAGAAACAGCTGATAAAGTTAATCAAAGTTGACTCAAATGAACAATATGCTGATTTGTTCACAAAGGCATTTGATGAACAAAGGTTTAAGTATCTCATATCAGCAATTGGGATGATAAACATTGAATAACTACCTCTTTTGAAGACCTTTTTAAATGAGTAATGTCTTGTGTCAATACAATTTAAGCCCTGTTACAAAAGATCTTTAACTTATTCCAAGTATAAATTCCTTCCGAAGAGGAATTAACTCTCGGAAGATATTCTTGAATATCTTCCGAAGCCAAAATTCCTCATTGGAAATTTTCTTCTCGGAAGAGTTTTTGGTCTCGGAAGAAGCGATTGATTCTATATCAGATCTACTTCCGAAACTTATACAACTCTCCATTCGGAAAGACAACTTTACCTTCGGAAGCAATGCCTGGCTTCGGAAGATAAAGTGCCTTCAAAGGACAATTTTACCTTCGGAAGCACTATCATGCTTCGGAAGAGAAATTGTCTTCGGAAGAAAAATACCTTCGGAAATGTTTTACCCTCGGAAGTAAAGGTTTTTATATGTAACGGATATCTTTTGGGCCTCACTCTGTAAAAAGTAAAGATTTTGTTGATAATGTCAGACTATTTAAAATTATCCTTGCCGCCATCATCATTTCTCAGCCGTAAACCACCATACCACCCACAGTAACCCCAAAACAGTTACCCTATTACCACCACCATACCACTATTCACCCTTTTTAAATAATCTTGACTTATCAATTTCATCTTCTTTTACCACTTTACAGCCCTAACTGCTCCCTTCACTGTAAAACCTAAATTTCACTCAAAATTTCAAGCTTACCTTCTCTCCAATGGCGCTAAACCCTCAGCACAATCAAGTCGCATTACTTGACTCGTCAAGGGATGCCGACTTCACCCAAATCATCACCTTTCTCACCGAATCCACCTACCTCACTGCACTCACAGTTAACCCAACCGTATACTCCAACCATATGTCAGAATTTTGGAGCAACGGAGAAACTACAGTGATGAATGGGGTTCGAGTCCTGAGAACCAGAGTTTGTGGCCAAGAGTTGGTCATCAATGAACAGATCATCAGGGAGCATCTCGAGCTTCACGATGATGGGGCTCCTACTGAGTTCCCCAAGGAAGACTTGGAAGGCACCTATATCCTCATGGGATATGGAGGCGATGTCAGCAGGTCTACAGTATACAAGTTCAACTTCTCTTACCATTGGAAGTTCCTGCTGCACATTGTTTTACACTGCCTCTCCAACAAATCAGGGGGTTGGGATCAAATCCCATATGAACTAGGATGCCTAGTTCATGGGTTGGTAAGAGGCCTCAGATTCAACTACTCACGATTCGTGTTGAACAACCTAATCGCCAATCTCAGCAGGGATACATTCTTCATGTATCCCCGATTCCTTCAACACATAATCAACTGTGAGATGGAACCAAGCAAGCTTGTCTGTGCAGCTGCTCTTCCTGTTCCACACATGAGGCCTACCATCTTCAAGACACTGAAGAAGATGTCCACCAACTTCACTGGACGGTACACTCCATTACCTCCAGAGATGACTGAGCGCATAGCTCCTGGTGACATCCCTGTTCTCCCCACAGGTGATGAACCCACACCAGCAACATCCACCACAATACCAAAAGCCTCTTTACCCATCAAAGCTACATATCAGAGACGCCCCAAACGAACCCTTGTTCAATCTACTCTGATTGAACAAGCTCCTCCTGTTCACACCGAAAGGACTAGAGTGGAATCATGGGCTCCCACTCAGTCCGAGGTCACACCATCCTTCACAATTGACCTCAATGTGGGTTTTGAGCCTCCTCAGTCTCAAACCCTGAGCCCGAACCCCAGCCTTTAGCCCACAGGGTGAGTCTCTACACTCCCCTGTGCAGCTTTCTAGGGACAGCCCCACCATAGGCTCAATGCCTGTAGACATTGATCAAGGTCCCGGGTCAGTAGGACTAACCACCCTCTCTTTCACTGACCTTTTACTCCGAACTGATGAAGAGATTACATCTCTCCATGGCCATGAAGTTGATCTACAACACCCACTGAGAGATCAACAGAGCCAAGAGGGATCCCTTGTCTCTAGCCCCCATCAGAAGCCTGCTACTGAGGTGAGTCCCACTGATGTGGAGGGGACTCATGTAGACTCAGCTGCCACTACTCAGAGTCTCTCATTGAGCTCTCAGGACAGTGGTAACATAATTAGGACTGAGTCTACGGCAACTTTGCCCATTGACATCTCTGAAAGAGATGACTCTGAGCAAAGGAAACCAGGGTGCCAAGAAACCACATCTGGTGGTGAGAGTGAGCATACTAGGTATGTTATCTCATCTCCCCGTGATTCTTCCTATGAAGATGAGGGAAGTATGCAACTAACACTTCAGTACTTGCTTTCTAAGGTCTCCAACCTGGAATCACAGGTGAAGATCTTAGAATCAAGGACTGCCACTCAGCAACTTGAGATTAACTCTCTCAAGGCTAAACTAGCTGAGAAACAGACGGAGAGGTCTGTTAGGCATGTACCAATCCAGGTCTCAATGACTTCTTCCTCTAGCTCATCTAGCTCTCAAGATGATGCTACCAAAAAGGGGGAGAAAGTTCAGAGACAAACACCTATGGAACCACAGACCCAACTCATTTCCACCCAACAAATCATTACACTACCTGAGTCATCTCAATCCTTTCTGGAGATTGACTCAAGGATGCTTCAAGATCTCTACAGACTTTTCACACAGTTTGTATTGAGATCATCCCTAGAACAGCCCAGCCCCGACACCACACTTGCATACTTTGGGGCTGAGGAGCTTCAAAGACTGACTGCACCTTCTACCACTGTGGAGGAAGTTGGTCAACCTAAGGTCTTCATGGAACCTGAGATTAGCTTCGAAGGGGAAATGGGGACTGATGGCCCAGCAACTGAAACAGATGGGACAGAATCTGTAGTAGTCTCATCTTCCGAAGCTCTAGCTGAGGCTTCCGAAGCTTACATGGAAGCCTCGGAAGAACAAGACAAGTCTTCCGAGGCCGAAATAGAAGCTGCGGAGGGCTTATTTCAGATGTCTGAGGAACTGACCATCACAGATGTCATTGTTGAAATTGCATCTGAGGTGAGCAGGGAGGACATTTCTGAAATACCTCCAACCCAAGCACCAGCTGAACTTCTCTCTCAATCACAACCCTCCATCCAAGAACCACCACAGTCAAGCACAATCAAAGACAAAGGCAAAAGAAAATTGACTGCGGAAGAGCTTCAGGAGGAGGAGAAGATTGAGAAGGCCAAAAAGAAAGGTCGGTTTCCTACTGAGAAGCTGTTAGCTGCTAGTTCTAAGGCAGCTGCAGCTAATCAGGAAGAAATCAACCAGAGGAGAAGAACAGCACTCATTGACCAGCTCATCAATCTAGGAGCTGCCAATGAGGAAATACTCCTGCTACCATTAGAGGAGTTGGTGACTTTGGAGAGGTCAACCAGGCTACAACAAGAAAGGGAAGCCAGGTTGGCCTTGGAGAAGGAAGAACAAGAGCAGAGGGAGGCAGCCCTGAAGCTGAGAGAGGCTAGGATCAAGTTCCTCCTCTCAAGAGGCTTCAGTCTTCCTGAACTGTTTCCACATGATGATGATATGATCCTGCTGCTCCACAACAAAGAGCAGGATCAAATGGAGAAGGAAAGGAAGAAGGCTGCTAGGGAGAAGTTGAAGGTGAAGAGGAAGAGGGAGGAAGAGAAGGAGGTCACTGCTGCCAAAAAGTCAACTGACAAAGCCTGGATGAAGGACTACCTCCGGGCTCATGGCTTCTCTGGTAGGCAGGTGGGACCTATGTCCGAAAGGACACTCCAGCGATAGTCAGTGAAATAAAAGCTGACATCCATTTGGGGAAAAGGAAGGAGATGTACAGGAGGATGAAAGGAATGGTCTTCACCCCAGCCACTCAACCACAGCCACAACCCACACCAGAACCAATCCCTTTTCCCATTAAACCCGAACCCACTGATGAAACCTTCACCCCTCAACCCACAACTCTACCCAAACCTACCACATCACCTCAACCACCCAAACTACCCATCCTAAAACCCAAGACTCAACCCAAAACCACTAAACCTAAGCCTACCCAACAACAACCAAGATCATCCCCTCAGCCTCCTAAACATCTCTCCTTTGAGGAAATAAAGGAGTTCAAGACGAGGCTCATCAACTGCACTACCTTGAGCAGCATCTCCTGTGAGGGAGAGGTTATCAACATCACCTATGTTGATAACTCTTCATGCTCCCTCACCCTAGGCCAATTTCTTGAATTGCCCAGAGAAACCTTGGGCCAGGCTGCAAGACTTCTTGGTCTCAACTCCGATACCCTCAATGCTGAGGAGAAGAGGCTAAGAAGAAGACTGGTGACTCTACTGGATACCAGGAAAGAGGACAGGATTTCTGGTCAATCTCCTGGACCTAGAAATGTAATAATCCAGTGGAGGTTCGATGAACCTTCTCACAACTTTGTTGTGGAAAGGGAGAATGGTGAAACCAACAGGCTCAATGCCACTTCTCTACTGCATCTTAGCAGATTTGATCTTGCTGAGCTTGCAGAGAAGCCATTCTCCAATCCCTCCAACTCTGAGACTGCTGCACACATCAGAAACCATATCAGTGGTCTCCACTTGGCTGAACGAAATAGAAGAGCCAAGATTGAAGAAGAGTTGAAGCTGAAAAGAGTGGAAGACAAGGAAAGACCAACCACCAAAGGCACAGCCTTTCTACAGATGGTGGAAGGTCCTGAATTGGAACCAATAGTTCGATGGGAATATGACTATACTTCCCATCAACTAACTCTTTTCAGAGGGCCACAACAGAGGGTACATATAATCCAAGGTGACAGAGTAGAGGTTCTGTCCACCAAAGATTTGTACAAGATTCTCAGCATCACAGCAGGAAAGAATGAAGATACTGATAAACACCTGCTCGCCTTGGTGCTGAGAACTTTGAGACGAAGAGGGAAGTGAAGTTTTGGTAGCATCAGCTTAGGGGGAGTTTGTTGGATCATGATAAGGCTGGTGCAACCAAAATCACTTCATAGTCATCTTTTTGTACTACATTCAAAGGCTTCCGAAGCTGAGAAGAGATCTTCCGAAAGTCTGAAAGAGCTTCCGAAGACAAAGTCTGAAAGAGCTTCCGAAGACAAAGTCTGATGAAAGAGCTTCCGAAGACAAAGTCTGAAAGAGCTTCCAAGACAAAGTCTGAAAGAGCTTCCGAAGACAAAGTCTGAAAGAGCTTCCGAAGACAAAGTCTGAAAGAGCTTCCGAAGACAAAGTCTGAAAGAGCTTCCGAAGACAAAGTCTGAAAGAGCTTCCGAAGACAAAGTCTGAAAGAGCTTCCGAAGACAAAGTCTGATGAAAGAGCTGAAGACAAAGTCTGCTTCCGAAGACAAAGAAGACTCCAAGCCTCGGAAGAAGCAGTCTTCCGAAGTATAAGTGGCTTCGGAAGAAGTTATTCTTCCGAAGCACTTTATCCTTCGGAAGACATTGCTATGTCCAGCAGATAAAAGTATGGTCCCTGACAGTCCGCTGCAGACCTCTGATACAGCATGGCATCTTCCTAAAGAGCCATGTTGTTGACCATACTTTATTCTACTGTTCACCTTTTTATGATAGTACATGTTACCAATTTTAGTTGGTGACAAAAGGTAAGTCAGGGACATGTCCTGACTACCAACTTTCAGACAAAATGTCTGAAAGACCTCACCTAGAGTCTTGTAGTATAGATGTAAGGTTAGAGGTGTCCAGCTGGTATCAAAGTATATCCGGCTGTAGGTAGTATTATATATATCTTCTCCCTGTAACTCTTTATGTAAGTGATTTGAGTCCAAGTGTCTTGTAATCCTTTGAGTTGAGAAGCAATATATAAAAGTACCTTGAAAATTTACCTGCTGTCAAATTTTCTTACTGCTTGTTACTTGTTATATTGTGATCAACTCTTCATAGACTGCTTGCCGAGTGTTGATTCACAGTGAGTTGAGAGAAAAACCACCCGAAAACCGATCCTGCATGTTCTTATTTGCATAGTGGTTGGTGTTTACGGGTCACATGTTTATGTGCACTTTTATGTTTTGCAATCTAATGATGTTCACTTTTGGCCTTCATTCATGTGGCACTAATAGATGAATGTAATTTTTATTCAGGCGAGCCAAGGATGTTGTTAAAGGCATAAAAAAGCGTATTGGAAGCAAGAATCCAAAAGTTCAGCTTCTTGCATTAACAGTAAGCACAAAAAGAAGAAAAAAAACTATTTGTTTGTGTGTAGATTTTTTACCCAGCGCTGAGTCTACCCTGTAGTTGCTGTTGAGGATCATTATTTGTTTGATTCAGAGTTGGTGGTTAATTATCTCTCTCATTAGTTGTTAACTTTGTTTGTTCTGGGATGGGTGAAAGCTAGTTGCGAAACTTAACATATTCACTGGAAATTTTCTGAGATGCTTGAAAGATGAATTTTAACATATATTGCTTTCTTTTCTCCAATTATGTGGGACATGATTTGTTTGAATTTAGACAGGACATCCTTTTAGATATGTTTATTAACATCAACTTGTTTATGGTAATTAAGCTATTGGAAACAATTATGAAGAACTGCGGGGATTTTGTCCATATGCATGTAGCTGAAAGAGAAATACTTCATGAGATGGTGAAAATAGTGAAAAAGAAGGTAAGAGCTAGAGCATGTTTTAGAAAGTTGACATCACTTGGTAAATTGATGCAAGCATGACATAATTTCTCGTCTGCTGAATTGCAGCCTGATTTTCATGTAAAAGAGAAGATCTTAATTCTAATAGATACTTGGCAAGAAGCTTTTGGAGGGGCAAGGGCAAGGTATCCACAGTATTACGCAGCTTACCATGAGTTATTGGTACGTTAGCTGTGGCCTTGATCATTTCGATTAAGATTTCATAGTTATTTTCTTTTTCTTTTTGTTAATTTACCTTGAAATTGAAGACATTGCTGGCACTTAGACTTGTTTATGTTCTTTCAGCGTCTTGGGGCAGTATTCCCGCAGAAGTCTGACAGGCCAGCACAGGTCTTAACGAACCAACAGACACAGAGTAGTAGGTCATCATCGTATGCAGATAATCCAGATAATGGCAATGAAGCAGCTGGATCATCTGAGTTTCCAGCCTTGAGGTATATCTCAGTTTCTTATATGGAAAATTTGATTATTTATTTAAAATATGCCTGACTATTGGCTTTTATTACTATAGTCTGTTTGAGCAACTGTCAGATTTGCTGCATTTTGTGTTGTTATATTTTACAATGTTGACATATGCACTGTTGTATATTGAAAAATTAATTGAGAGAAGAAGTGCCTAACCAGTAAAGGAACTTAGATGGCTGTAATAGAATATGCTGTCTTGATAACCATTCTCTCCGTGATAAGCATTTATATCCAGGACAGACAGAACATTCATCCTTGTAAAATCTCTCCTTATGGTTTTATAATACTACGAGCTGATTGCAGGACCTTGTAATGCGTGTGTCAGAGAGGAGCCTTAGACTGGTATTGAATGTCTATATTTAACAGCACTTTGATGCCTTCTTTTTCTTTCTTGTTGCCTCTCATCTTTGGCATGACTCTTTTCTCTCGGTTGAACTTTAGAAGCAATTTATCTGAGAGTGAGTGCAAAGTTGTTTGGAACTTTAATGTGGCATACACTCGTTTTCTCTTCTTTTCATTGGCTTTATGATCTTTGAGAAAAATCAAAAGTACAGTAAAATGATACAAATACCGGCAAAAGCATGTTAATGTATTCTTATACTGATGATTAACAAATTTGATATGGATATTTATTCCACATATCAAATACTTACAAATACACCTACCTACCTTTAGAGTTCTATCTGAAAAAAGATTTGAAATGGAGTCTCATAGAGTCGTAACTATGTGATTATGGATGTACATGAAAAGTGTTTTGGAAGCGGCCTAGAACGGTGCATCTGTCTCACAAGGTTCTTGATGAACTCTACATGCTTTTTGGATTTTCTTTTTCCTGTCATATTAGTGCTGGTAGTCTTATTCTGATGTAATGGAACATCACCTCTTGTATTACTCATGATTTGATGTTACTTGTCTTAAGTCATAACTACTCATAAGAATTTTAATAGTCATGCGTCTCAGGTTGTAAAATGTTTGTTGGAAGCTATACATGCTGTTGTATCGTAAGTTTATCTGTTTTGATGGTATTTGCACCATCTTATTATATGTGGTTAATGTTATCTTGGATAGGTTTTCTTATTCTCTGTCTAATTCTGCTACTTTCCTTTTCAGCTTGACTGAACTTCAAAATGCACGTGGTATCATGGATGTACTTGCAGAAATGCTGACTGCAATAGATCCAGACAAGAAAGAGGTAAAGTATATCATGAATAGCTATCTACACAATTACTTTTGTTTTTTGTCTTGTATTCAATTAAGACTTTTCTCTCTAGCTTTTCTCTCTCTGGACTTTTCTCTCTCTAGCTTCACCATCATCGGTACTCACTTAGTACCGTCACCTTCAAAGGTAACCACCACCACCACCACCAACGGTCACCACCACCACCGGCCACCGGCCGACCACCGGAAACCCGTCGCCGGAGCACCACTGTCCCACCTCACCCCACCTCTTTCACCTCCTACGCCATCCCCACCTCCCCACCCCTCCTTCGCCGGAACCAAAGCTACCAACCGGAGCACCCAACCCACCGTGACAGTCACAACCACGACAGCCGACAGTCACATTCACGGTCACCACCACGACCACCTTTTTACACAGACCCCCCCCCCCCCCAACCCACCTTCACCTAACCCACCATCACTGCCGCGAATGCCAGCCAACGGCACCACCCACAATCAGCCACCACCACCACGAAAACCCCACAGCCAGCCACCACCACCCCCACAGCCACCACCACCACCCCCCAGCCAGCCACCACCACCCCTACAGCCAGCCACCACGACCCCCGCAGCCAACCACCACCCACCCCGAAGCACCCCACCTCCTCCCCCACAGCCAGACATCACCACCACCTCCTCCCTCACCGTCACCGTGCCAGCCATCACCACCACCTCCTCCCCCACAGCCAGCCATCACCACCACCTACATCGTGCCTCCACCATCAGCCCACTATACCAGCAGACTAATCGAAGAACCCTAACTTGGTTGTACATTTGGTGAGATCATGCCATCTCGTGTTTTCATACGTGCTTTTTAGTATTCTTTATTATAAATTTGGGTATTTGGGTACATTTGGTGAGATCGTTCTGTCTCGGGTTTGCATTTCTGTTTTTTTTACGCGCCTTTAATTTAATTATATCTTCTAATATATCTTTGCGTGTAGATTGTTTGGCTGGGTAAGGGGTACCAGCTTTCTTGGTTCTGAATAGGGGGAGGCACCTCTGTGTCTTGATTTGTTTGTGTGCCCCTCACGTGTTGTTGACCTCGTGTGACGGTTTCCCTTTGATTGTGCTTTACTTGTGCTGCGTTTTCTTTTAGTGTGTTGTCCGTGTTTTTTTGGTAGTTTTAGTGGACTCTGTCTGGTATAATAGATAGCAGGAGCTATTATGTTGTCCCGAGATCATGTTCGGTGACGAGAGGTACGAAGACAGGGAATAAGGATTGTAGATTAAGAGTGGTATCTTGGAATGTAGGAACCCTAACTAGTAAGTTACTCGAGTTAATTGATGTGCTGAAGAAACGTAGGGTCCAGATAGCGTGCCTTCAGGAGACTAGATGGCGGGGTGGGAGAGCAAAAGAGTGCAATAGTTATAAATTATGGTATTCAGGATCTGATGGAACAAAAAACGGAGTAGATTTTCTAGTTGCTAAGGAACTTCAAGATAATGTAGTGGAGGTGAGAAGATACAATGATAGAATTATGCTGTTAAGAATAGTAATAGGGGATGAAGTAGTGGCAGTAGTTAGTGTGTATGCACCTCATGTTGGACTAGGAGAAACGGAAAGAAAGAAGTTGTGGGAGAGTTTAGATCACGTTATAGGTGACATACCTAGAGAAGAAAAGATATGCATAGGAGGAGACTTTAATGGGCATATCGGTAAGGATAATAAGCAGTTCCAACTGGTGCATGGAGGCTTCGGGTATGGTCTTAGGAATGACGGCGGTAGGGAGCTTCTTGACTTTGCTGTAGCGCATGACTTAGGCATCATAAATTCGTTTTTTAAGAAATGAGACTCACGTCTAATCACGTTTAGCAGCGGCGGGAGACACACGCAGATAGACCATATATTGATGAGGAGAGAAGATCATAGCTCGTGGAAGGACTGTAAAGCAATCCCGGGAGAGACAGTTGTGACGCAACACCATATGTTGGTGGCAGATATAAGCGTCAAGAGGACAATTGCCCAACAGAAGAAGAGAGTTATACATACGATCAGATGGGGCCAGCTTAAAGACGAAAAGATTACCATTTTCAGAGATAAGGTCATACCAATGATCCAGACTGGGCCTCGGGAAGGCGCAAACCAAAAGTGGGAGGCTATGGCAACTAGGCTCATCCAAGCAGTTAAAGAAACGCTTGGAGTTACAACAAAAAGGACAGTCGGATATAAGGAATCCTGGTGGTGGAACAAAAATGTACAGGAGAAGATAGGAATTAAACAACAAAGTTTTAGAGAGCTTATACGCTGTAACAATGAGGAAGAACGCGCAGAGCTAAAAGAAAAATACAAGAAGGCTAAGCGAGATGCGAAAAAATCGGTGTCAGAGGCAAAAAACACGGCGTACGAGATGATGTATAAACGATTAGAGACGAAAGAAGGAGAGCATCACATGTTTAAGATAGCAAAGGCAAGAGAAAGTAGAAGACAGGACTTGAGAATGGTTAAGTTCATAAAGGCTGCGGATGGAAAGGTTTTGGTGAAGGAGAAAGAAATCAAGTTGAGATGGAAAACTTACTTCGATAACCTTTTCAACATAAGTAACCCAAATCAACAAACTGAGATAGATAAAACAGCTCAAACAACGCAACAAAAAAATGCTATTGTAGAAGCATCACAGTCGACGAAGTTAAGAGAGCTATGAAGAAAATGGGAAGGGCTAAAGCGGTGGGGCCAGACAACATACCGATTGAAGTGTGGAAATGCCTGGGTGAGGAGGGTCTCCAATGGCGAACAGATTTATTCAACACTATCTTTAAGACAGGGAAGATGCCAGACCAGTGGAGAACCAGTGTCACAGTCCCCATATATAAGAAAAAAGGAGATGTCCAATGTTGTGAAAACTATAGGGGAATAAAGCTATTGAGCCACACGATGAAACTATGGGAAAGAGTTATTGACACGAGAATTAGACGGGAAACTCAGATAGCAACAAACCAATTTGGATTTATGCCAGGACGCTCTACGACAGAAGCCATACACGTCATAAGGCGGATAATGGAGAAATATAGAGAAAAGAAAAGGGACCTCCATATGGTATTTATCGACCTAGAAAAGGCCTATGACAGTGTTCCGCGACAACTAATTTGGGAAAGTCTACGACTTAGAAGGGTACCAGAGAGGTATATCAAAATAATTAAGGATATGTATGACGGGGCAAAAACGTGTGTGCGAGCACCGGTAGGAGACACAGACTCCTTCTCAGTGGAAGTGGGACTCCACCAAGGATCGGCACTAAGCCCATTTCTCTTCACAGTAGTCTTGGATGAGATGACCAAGTCTATACAACAGTCAGTCCCTTGGTGCATGCTATTTGCGGATGATATAGTCTTAATATCAGAATCTAAAATGATGCTTAACGACAAGTTAGAACAATGGAGAGCAGCACTAGAGCGCAGAGGATTAAGGATAAGTCGCTCTAAGACGGAATACATGCATTGTAACTTTGGTGGTGAGGCTGAAGAGGACACCCAAATCAGTACCCAGGGTATGCCGGTCCCACGAACGTCTAGGTTCAAAAACCTGGGCTCGTACCTACAGGAAGACGGAGAGATACACAGCGATGTAGCTCTCCGTGTTCAAGCAGGATGGTGCAATTTAAAAAAAAAAAAATGGAGAGCAGCATCAGGGATTTTATGTGATAAGAGGTTTCCAGCAAAACTAAAGGGAAAACTATACAGAGTTGCGGTACGCCCAGCCATGCTATATGGAACAGACTGCTGGGCCATAAAGAAATCGCACGAGAAACAAATAGAGGTTGCAGAAATGCGAATGCTGAGGTGGATGTGTGGACACACAAGACTGGATCGGATAAGAAACGAAGTGTTTCGACAGAAGCTAGAAGTGGCCTGTATTGCAGATAAAATACGAGAGGGAAGATTAAGATGGTTTGGGCATGTCAAGAGGAGACCAATGGCAGCACCAGTTAGAGCAGTAGAGAACATCTTCATAGAGGGTAGGAAGAGTAGAGGAAGACCTAGGTTGACTTGGGAAGAGATAATTAGGCGAGATATGATAACCTGCACATCTTTGAGCACATGATCGAGGATAGGAGTGAGTGGAGGCGTAGAATTAAAATTAAGGACTTTTAGTGGGTTTATAGGTAGGATGGGCCTTTGATTTCTTGTTGCGGGACCTGATGTATATGTAGTACGTTTCTGTCCTTTTTAGGGGTAACTCGCTGCTTCTCTGTTGTATGCTTTGATAAATTTCTAGTTCCTATGTTATGTGCTGTTTCATTATTGTATGCTTGATTTTATGCTGACTCGTTAGCGTTATTGCTCTTGTTATCAAGCCGGGGGTCTCTTTGGAAGCAGTCTCTCTACCTAGCTGGATAGAGGAAAGACCCGCCACCACCTACCCCTCCCAGACCCTGCTCTTGAGTGGGATATACTGGGTTTGTTTGTTTGTTTGTTTGTTTGTCTTGTATTCAATTAATAAATAACCAACCATATATTGTTTCTGATTGCATTACTTTTGTAATAAAAACATTTTAACAATGAGTGCGTCCAGGGGCTTAGGCAAGAGGTTATTGTAGACCTTGTTGAACAGTGCCGTACATACAAGCAAAGAGTGGTGCACCTTGTGAACTCAACTTCGTAAGGCCTTGTCTAACCACAAACTTCACCTGCAGTTTGAATTTGCATGTGGTAATTTACTATTGAGCTGTTTGGCAGGGATGAATCACTTTTATGTCAAGGCTTAGCTCTGAATGATGACCTGCAGCGCGTCCTAGCCAAACATGAATCACTTGTTTCTGGAAGCTCACAAAAATCAAAGCCTGAAACTGCTAGTCAAGCACTGGTACCTGTTGAAGCCTCTCTAATTGATACAGGAGACACCAAACAACCTACTGCTGGGTAATCATACAACTTATTTATCTTCTTTTTTATACTAATTTCTGGGCCTACAAAATGAAAAGGTTGCAGCATGTGAATATTAGGATACTTTTGCTATAGGTTTGACAGTTTAGTACAAGTATATGACATCCTTCCATTGTACGTAGGTCTACCTCCGGAACTGCTAATGGTGTGGTGGCAGAGTTATTGGCTATTACTCCTGTTACAACTAACGCATCAGCGTCAACAACAGCAGATGTCAATCCCAAATTTGACCTTTTGAGTGGAGATGACTTTAGCTCTGAAAATTCCCTAGCTATTGTACCTGTGCCAACGGGTGAACCCGAGTCCACTACTACTCCTGCATCTCAGCAGCACAATGCTCTTGCCCTTGTGGACATGCTTTCACAAAATAATAATGTGCCAAGTGCTACAGGTGCGGCTGGACAAGCATATTCTTCACCACCTCAATTTCAACAGTCGCAAAATTTTGATTCACTTTACCCCAATGCAACTACTTCCAACACCCCATTTGACCCGCAGACACCATTCAATCTAGGATCTACTTCTTCATGGAATGGGCATCTGCCTCAACAGCAAGCACCTTCACCTCCTGCTTCTTATGGTAAGTTCAACTTTTTTATTGCTTTCATCCTCCCATTGTAACATCTAATTCAAGAACTTTTAACCTATATGAAGTAGAGGAATTGACTCTTATTAAAAGGTTGAAGAAAAGAATTAAGTCGTCCAAGTAGGTCATCATGTACAATGTGTTTCTTTGTGGCACCGGCAAGATCATGTATGTTGGGTAATGGGTCGAAACATGTAAGTTTTAGGACATTCAAAAACCGGTAGTGTCTGGACGTCTGGTTGGCTTTAATTTTATAAACAAGTAATTTATATTTTCCAAAATTGTTGCAAGGTCTTGAATAATAGAATTTAAGAGGTTGTTAAACACATGATTATGTCAAGAGCAAGTTTTAACCCTTTATCCCCACTTTAATCCATTTCTCATTTAGCTGTCATTTCAAAATTCTTTTTAAACATGTCGTAGAGTATAACGAAAACCGAAGAATTATCACATGACATCCCTCTAGCACTTAGTTTAAGTGATCTTGCAGGAAGTGATGGACTACCACCGCCACCTTGGGAAGCTCAGTCAGTGGATGATAACAAGTTAGGGGGTCCTCATTTCCCTCAGCCACAAGGGTTACAAACCAATGATGTGGGGGTGAGCACGTACATTCAGCAACCAATGACCGGCACCCATCTTCCACAAGTGAACAATCAGTCTATATACCCGCAACAACAATTTCAAGGACAACAGATGATCCCGCAGCAGCAAATTCAACCTGGTCCGATTCAAATGTACCCTCAACAGCAAATGTACACTAATCAAATGCCACAACAACCACCCTATGGCTATGGCTATGGTTATGGCTACGGCTACGGCTACGGCTACGGCTACGGCTACGGATACGGGTACAGTCAGCAGCAAAATTCTCAGCTTATTGATCAAAGAATGTCAGGGTTGTCTTTGAATAACAGTACAACAGTTTACACTGGTCCTTCCATGGCCAATGCGTCGTATGTGCATGTGCCATCCGGGAAGCCTACAAAGACAGAAGACAAGCTTTTTGGAGACTTGGTTGATTTCTCCAAAGTTAAGCCTAACAAAAGCTGATGAGAGACCGTTATTTTCCTAGTGACTTGATCATCCTATATTCCTATTCATATACACTTGCTTTCTTTTTGATTTAACATTTGAGATGATTTTTACTTCAAGTCCCTGTTTATGAGCTTTTATATTTGTTTTCAAATTTTATTTTTGTGGGATTTATCTACATCTAATCATTCTTAATAAGGTTTACATGTCTTATTCTTTTAGACTGTTTTAACTGCTTCCTTATCCAAAAATTATTTGTCAAGATGATCAAACTAACTTATAGTTTGTTTATATGGTAAGTGCGTTTAGACAATTAAGAATCAATACCACATAGTATTTCTTCATTTTTTCCTATCAACATATAATTTCTTTGTTTTTTCTATCAATACATAGTATGTCTTCTATCAATGTTAAGCATGCAACCCATAATCAGAGATTACCGATTTCATCGGCCAAGCAAGATGCGAGTTGTAGTACACAGCTTAGCCACTTAAGTGTGAGTTTTTACTGTCCGTTCTAATTTTTTTTCTCATAGATATAAAAAATAAGAACAAGACATTAGAACCTTTTTTTAATCAATATTATGTAGCTAAAGTGGTATTGTAGATGTATTTTGTAGGAATGTTTTGTAGAAGGACGTATGTAGAAGATGAATAACATGTTTGATGATTATTAATTGATGGATTTTAAGGAGGATGGATGGATAGATTTTTGGTGGTTGAAATAAGTGTTGAAGAGAAAGGATGGATGGATAGATGTTCTTGCATGTGTTCATATAGTGGTATCATAAGTTAAAAAAAGATAAAATAATAAAACTACCAACATCATTCACTTTATATTAAATTTAAAACATACATAATCTATATTTTGCTTAGATTTTGTTTACTTCTACTCACTACATTTTCAGTTATTAATCCTGCTAGTGTGTCACGAAAGTTTTGGGGGCTTTCCCTGGTATCGAGTGGTGACATAACGTCTTCACCGAAAATTAAACGTTTTGGAAAATTCCACACCCACACCCCGTAATCTTCCAACTCGTCTGCTTGTTTGGGTACGTTAGGCGGTGTAATTGTCTTGTACGTTTAAAGTGGAACTACAATTTCATGATGATCATAAAATTGATTATTAAATAGCTAATTACAGATTGGTTTTCATAACATGACAATCAGTTGATTAGTTTCATGAATCTTGAATGTTGGAAGACTCTTAACAAAATAAATGATATATTATAATTGTAAGTGATAAAATTAAAAAAATAAAATAAAATAAATTTTTTTACTTGTTACTTTGTTAGATACAGTAACAATCTAGTTAATAATGTCTATCTTTATTGGTAACCAATGTAAATTATCAATGTTAAGTGGAATATATACATGCAAGTGTTCAAACATGTATTAGTGTTTATTGGAAACATTTTTATTTATAAGAACATAGTTATTAAATAGTTAATATTATTTTTTACCTTATCAACTGACCATATAATAAGATATGGAGATTTTTTCTTCGTTCGTATAGGAGTTACAACTATCACCCTTAAGTAGAGAATGTGCAAACCATGGAGGTAAAAGCATCCATTTTGTATTTACAGGACGTGATCTATAGAGATATGTTTGCCAAGCTAATAAATGCTGCAATCATAGAAAATAATTAAAGTAACATAAAATATAAAAAAAATTGTGACTTTTATGAGTTACTTACGTCCCACTCTAGCCAATTAAGATATCTAGTCATCCCCATTAAACTCCCTAGATGTCCATTTAAAAGTTCATAATCAAAAGTGAGTGATGTCTTGAATTTATCACCACTAAAAATTGTGATTTTTATTAATTACTTACGTCCTACTCTAGCCAATCAAGATATATAGTCATCCCCGTTAACCTCCCTAGATATCCATTTGAAAGTTCATAATAAAAAATGAGTGATGTCTTGAATTTATCACCACTACTGAATAACTCTAAAGCATTTGTCGCTCTTGCCTTATTGTATTTCTCAACAACGGAGTCAGTGACAAAATTTCATACGGTGAACAAAAGGCTGGCAACGCTGGCCCTGGCTTAGTAACACGTTTCTCCTTGCCTTATGCCAAAGGAAGGGTGTGTAATATTTAGATTTTATTAAACATGAATTAATATTTGTTAGAATAACATAATATTATTAAATCTATATTTTAAAAAATTATCACCTTGTGAATAGTAGAAAGATTAATAAAGGGTGTTAACGGATCAGCATTTGAAAATTAGTGACAACGAGTTTCTTATAATCATACACGTTTGAAGCTTCTAGACCTTTATGTTTTAAAATATTTTCCTATAACTAAATTGTAATTTTTAATCAAGATCTGCATACAACTTGAGTTTAGTTATGAAAAATTAAATTACTTATAACAACTGCAGGACCGGTTAATGGATGATCAATACAATCAGTCTCATAATGAGAAGAGTGTTAGAACACTTAACAGTTAAAATAGGGAACCGGATTTAAGAACAATATGCAAAGAACGCAAATAAGCAATGAGACAGAACTCAAGAACAATATATATATATATATATATATATATATATATATATATATATATATGATTTTCAAGAATGTTTTATATTAATCTCAAGTTCTTTTACAAGAGTTATAATGTATAAGTTGTTAAATACAATACAAGACCCTGAGATACTTTATACTACATCCTACAACCGGCTACACTTGAAAAGCCAGTTAGAACATTGAAAGACAACAAAATCAATGTAGAGTCAAAAGTCAGATTGCCTTTTGACTAGTGAATATGACATGCCATATCTCACATCCTAATATATTACAAAAAGGATAAAAGCATTTAAAGTAAAAAGTTACAGACTCAAGACCTCAAGGTATAGTCACAAAAGCATGGACCTTTTCACCAACTCATGCAAGTTGGTGAGTCTTTAGAGTTGCAGCAGAACGTGGGTCAACTTTATACAAAAGTACATCCGAGAAAAGCATGTTCTCATCTGTCTTTGGAAGAAATCAATCTCCACTTCATTTGGCTTTGAAAGACTTTGTCTTTGAAGCTTCAGAAGACTTCATCTTTTGGTTTTCAGAGAAGATTTGGTCTTTGGCTTCGGAAGATTTTACGCTTAGAGTATTTTCTGAGTATAGTGTAAATCTTTCGAAGCAACTTCTACCTTGTACTAAGTGTATGCATGCAGGAAGACTTTGGTTGCTTTAGTTTCATCAGCCTTTATATTAAACCTTACAAACTCCCCCTAGGCTGATGCTACCAAAACAAAGAAGGTTGTTCATCAATTGACAGTCCTTATTAGGATCAAGACCATTCCCTTCTTCATTATTTGGTCAGGATTCTTCCGACTCTCATAGTACCTTCTCATATAATGGAGATCATGCAGAGGTAGATCAAGCATGTCTTTCCAGAAGTAGACATCTTGACCACCTTGATCTCTGATGACATATCATCTATCTGGATTAGTAGAAAAGGTCCAAGACAAGATTCTATAAGAGGCTGTGCTTGAGTAGGAGTTGGTTAAGCAGCCTCTTATTGCACTTCATCAGGATGCTCTGACTCATCCTGAGGTTTGGAAATGGATGCCTTTATCTTCTTATATACTCTCTTCAGGGCCATTCTTTTCTTCCTCTTTAGAGTGTTTAACTGAGAGGGTTGGTCTTGAGTACCAGGTTGTTCTGTTGTGCCTCTCTCAGTTGGGTCCTCTTCCCTCACAGGTTTAGAAGGAGAAGAAGTAGAACTCTGCTGTGGAATAGAAGATGAGGTTGGCTGAGATGCAGCTAAATGTCCAGGTTGTGTTATCTGTGTTGGTTTAACCTTAACCTATACCTCAGGAGGAGCTTGGTTTGGTGGAGAATGTAAGTCCACAAGCTCTCCCTTTTTAATCTTCTGTTTGATTACTCTAATGCGCTCATCCAGAGTGGATTGAGACATTGGACCAACCCTCCTTCCAAATAATCCATACAGCTTCAAGAAGCTCGTTATCCTCTATCTATTAGCAGACTTCTTTGACTCTTTTGGATGATGGCTCTTGACTTTTCAGCTTCTTCCCTCATCTTTCTCTTAGCTGCCTTTTGTTCATTAATAAACTGTTGTTCTAGCTGTTTAAAATATTCAAATTCAACATATTCATATAAGAGGGGAAGAAGTGTAGATACCTAATAGAGGCCTGTGGCACTCAGGTAGTTGATCATGTTTTGTCTGTCAACCTCCTAATCTACCGGAGGTTGTTCAGTTACTACAACCTTTCTCTCAGGGCTTTCATGAACTGGGGAGAGAGTAGGAGCATGTTTGTACAACCTCTTTTGTCTTCTTTCTTCTTTAACCTTGTGGAGCAATTCTGCATCCTGTGCCTCCTTCTTCTCCTTTATCAGCTCTAAGTCTGCCAGTTCATTTAGCTCTTCTAAGGGAAGAGAGATGAGTTCATCAATGTTGTAGTTTCTGGTTCCTAAATAGTTCAATCTGGCAGCCCTCAACTCATCATCTTGAGTGTTTGGCCTGAGGGCTGCCCTGATTGCAGCTTCTATAAAGCTTGAGGAACCAGCTAAACTCTCTCCCCTTAGCTTCCTCTTCCTCTCTCTTTCTCCTACTCAATCTCCTCAGAGGCTATTTTCCTCTTCCCTTTATCACTCACAGGCCATGGTGACTCAGGGTGAAGAGAGTTTTGGCCTTAATTGCTTGGTTCAGCAGTCAAGCTCTGGCCAGAAAGAGGTTATGAAGCACCTTCACCAATTGATGCCTCACTGAGGGTAAAGGATGTTGAAGTAGTTATTTCTGTGACAATGCTCACAGGTTCTTTCACTGGGCCTTCGGTCAAGTTTTCCCCTTCGAAGCTAATCTTAGGTTCCACCTCAACATCCAGTTGACTAATGACATTGCCTGTTTGCGGCTGCCTTTTTCTATACCTTAACTCTTCAACAATCCTGTCTTGAATTTTCTTAGCCAATATGTCAGCCTGCCTATGTTTCAGGATTGGTGTTAGTCTCTGTGAATCCAAGGATCATCCAGGGAATTATCAGCTTAATTAATGGTAAAATAATGATCGCGGAGTTACCATTGATTGTTGTTTGATTAATTGATTATTGTATTGATGAACAAATAATTAGAACATGAAAACAAACTCAAACTAATGAAGAACATTTGAATAATAAATGAAGAACATGCACTAATGTATCAAAAGTTTTTCATTAATGTTTGAATAATGATTACAGTAATCAAACGATCAAAGATATTGCTAATGCTAGGGTTCAAATGCTATATTGATGCGTATGTATTGTTGTGATGGCAATTGCGGCTGCTAGGGTTTGATTGATGTTTTTTTGTAGTAGTCATAGGCAATCTCCCTTTCGAATTATGCACCTAAGCCTCGTATTTATAGGCTTAGGGATTTACTGATATGATAACAGTAACTTCCTTATCAAGGTAAGAAAGTTACTCAGAGAATTTTCTGATGTGACATTCTCTAACTAAAGATCCGTAGATGTTGACTTTTTTACTTCAGTGTTGACTTTTGTTGACTTGATGTACTTGGTGTACGTCAAGTGTTGGTTTTCCGCAGGAAATTTGTCTTCCGTAGGAGTTTCACTCTTTCGTAGGAACTTTGCTCTTCAGCAGGAGATTTGTCTTCCGAAGATGATTACTTGTTCTTCCGCAGCAAGTCAGTCTTCCTCGGGAGATTTTCTAACTTGAAGGGTGTTGTTGTAAAGCTTCCGTAGGAGTTCCACGGAGACAATACTTGATTTGTTCCAGTGGATCTACGGAGGAACACTTTGTTCATCCATAGATGTTTTTCCAACACTTGGTCAATTTCTTGAAATTAACCAATACTAATGGCTTTCCTGCAAATATACATATAGAACAACACCTAATAAATGGGTTAACCTATAAACATATATTGCATACAAAATGATGGAAAAATACAAGAGTTGTTACACAAATTGATTCAAGAACTGAACCTATAAAAAATTCTAGACCTAACAATACTCCCTCTTAAGTTTAGCTTCTTTTAATCAATGCCTCAGACTTTGTAGCTCTTTAACTCTTGACACCATCTTTTTGTTGAAATATGATACAGCTTCCTTTTGATCATCGTACTTATACTTGATCTCCATTCGGCTCATCTTATTCAGTGTGTCATACTTTATTCCAAGGATGTCTTCTTCTACTTGATCTCCATTCGGCTCATCTTATTCAGTGTGTCATACTTTATTCCAAGGATGTCTTCTTTAGTAGTTAGAGTTACAACAACACTATTGTTGTTGACAACTTCCAGTTCATCCTCATTTGATATTCTCAGCTCTGTAATAGATGGGATTTCAGATCCCATAAGCTGGACTGCCTCATATTTTCTACTTTTGCTGGCTGTGGCATTCAGCTTGTCTATTACTTGAATCATATGCACATATAGACATAAGTCGTTTTATGCCTGTTCATTGTTAAGTTTTGGGAAGAATTTTTCATGTAGATAAGCAATGTAGCTTGGATGCAAGAGCTTGATTTCCAGAGGATCAAATATCCTGATGCTCGAAGCTTCCTTCTTATCTGCAGTCCTTTAAAGTACTAGCTCCTTTGATCTCTCAACATATCCCTACTGATTTATGGGATGTATGAACTGGTTTCCCTCAATCTTTTGATATAGGCTGTTCTCTTGTTGGCATGACCAAACCTAATTAAAAACTCATTTTCTATAGAGAGTGAGGAGCTTGACTGTGACCTTCTTTGCCTCTATTTTCTTTTTATATGCTCCTCATCTTCTCTTATAGCTTCCTTAAAGACATCATCCTTGAATTTTGATAGCAACTTTCCAATCATCCCTGAGAAATCTCTTCCTCTTGGATGTATTGGATAGTTGGTGATTGCTAAGCTTGTAGTTGTTTGATATTAGCATCTGGGAGTGAGATGAATAATTCAATTAGAGGAAAATATTGAATCATCCCAGATGCCCTTTTGATAATTGCAGTATCCCAGTCAGCATCATATTTCCAAGCAATAATCTGGTATTCTTCAGCTGACTTAGGAGTAGTGATGTGGTCAAAGAACTGAAACAAGGTGGACTTTTGTTCAGTCACTTCTCTCATTGTTGTTCCAAGAGGCCATACCTTACTTGGAGGAACCTCCCTTGGTTCTTTGATCAATTTCTCCTTGCCCTTATGCATATCTTTGCTTTCAACAATAGTGGGCTCAGCAGGAGTTGTTGTTTATGCAAGACTCAGATTTTAGGCTTCAGTTCTAAATCTGACTCCAGTCTGCAACTCAATCTTCATCACATATTCTATTATCTGTCTTAGCTCTTTTGCACCTCTGTCTCTTAATTCATAGAATTTATGGTTGTGATTTTCCAACCAACAAATTATGTTGTTTCTGGTGAGCTTCTTGGTGTCATAGTGACCCAATTCCTTTTTCAGCTGTTCTTTTCCTTGGAATTTGATGAAGGTATCATAGTTGTATCCTAGGATCATAAAACTAGCCATAATGAAGTCCTTGATGGTTTTCATCAGTTCATACATGTCAAATGGAAACCCTTTGTTGATGAGTTCCATGAACATGCTAGATTCGGGTCTCTCTTCAAGGATGTCTTGAGTAGTAAGCATTTCAGCAGCCTTAGGAGTTTTTTTCATTAATCAACTCCTGCCATTCAGCATCACTTTTATTATTTTGCTCACTTGGTTTTGATGTTACTGGGTTAGCTGATGGGGTATGCTCAGGTGAGACTATTTTGGCTCTTTTTTAGGAGTCTTCACTTCTATGATCTCATTCTCTATCTTCCCCAAGTACCTCCTCTTTCTGTTGTAACATATGGGAGGGGCCTGTTGTTATGATTGAATAGCTTTTAATGATGATTGTTCATACTAGTTGTAACACCCGGAAAATTCTGTTTGGAGTGTCATGCGACTGGGGCGTCCATACGCATGGGAGTGATGCGACTGGAGTCCCATACGCATGGAGGTCATGCGACTGGAGTTCCATACGCATGGGAGTCGCACGACTGGAGTGTCCAATCGCATGGAGCTCATGGGACTGAAGGTTCAGTCGCATGGGGACTCAGGCGACTGGACTATAGTATTTAAGGGAGAGGGCAGTCCTTACCCTCTCCCCACACTTGCAAAATCAGCCACAAAGAAGAGAAGAGAGAAAGAATAGAGAAAGAAGAGAAAAGGGGTGGTTCGGGCTCGGAATTCGTTGTGTGGCGAGTCAAAACGAAGCTCTAACCGAGGAGGCTGCTAAGGTGAGTTCTAGGACCCCTCTTTTACACGTTTTTGAATGATTTTGGGGCTGGACACATCTGAAAACCGTTTTTGGATATTTTGGGTAAAAACCCGTTTGGTATGCGTGTGTATGTGTATGACTTGTTTGGGACCCGATTTCGGGCTTGGTTATGCTTGAGGGATGTTGTGGGATGTTCCCTTAAGGTTTAGAAGGGTTGATTTGGGCTTAAACGAAGTTTGGAAGGGTTTGGAGGCCGAAAGTCGCGGCTGCTGTTCGTGATGAACTGCATTCTGCTCCCAGTTAGGGCTAGGAGACTGGAGGGCCAATCGCACGACTGAGGGACGACTGAGGTTCAAGCACACGATTGAGGCTTAATCACACGACTGGGGATCCAGTTGCACGATAGGTCATACGACTGAGAGCCCAGTCGCATAGGTGCTCAGTCGCACAGGTGTCCACTCGCACGACACAGAGCTCAGTCGCGTAGGTCCATTCGCATGGCTGTCCAAATCGCACGACTGAGGGTTCAGTCGCATAGGAGCCCATTTGCATAGTGTCCATTCGCACGATTGGGTGTTCATCCGCATGGATGCTCATCCGCATTGGTCCAATCGCATAGTGTTCAGTCGCATGGAGGCCACGCGACTGAAGCGTGCCCAATCGCCCAAATAGGGCTACTGTGTACGAGGAGAGATATAGTTCAATTACTAGCCTTCGGGAAAAGAGCAAGGGTGAGTAATGATGTGATAGTTCCCGTAGGTACATGTGAGATAACCGTCAAGGCTTGGAAGTGATGTTGGGCACGACGAAGGTAGTATTGCATGTATACGCGTGATGTATGTATGTCAAGTATGATGTTGCCATGATAGATGGTGATGACTGATGATTTGTAAATGTCGATGTTCCTTGTTTCGATGTATGTTTATCTTTCCGTATCTTTACGTGTATTGTTTATGAATGAATGAAAAGTATTATGTAACATAAAGCAAAAGATAATAAAAGAGGAACATGATGAATGAATGCATGCACTAACGTATGAATAAACGAACGTAATGCTAGTGAGCGTATGTATGAGGTGAGCGACTCTTTGTCATAACAAACTCGAGATAGGTCCTTATTGCGTACTCCAGTACTGTGTCAGTGTTCGGACACGAGTCGGGGGTTTGTGTACGGGCCCCGGCACAGTATCAGTCTTCGGACATGAGTCGGGGGTATTGCATGGGATGAGATAGTGAGGTGAGTCACTTTGTGTTGCAACAGACTCGGATAGAGTTCAATCCAGGAGATTGACTCAAATGGGATCTTTGTCGCGTATCCCGGTGCTGTGTCAGTCTTCGGACATGAGTCGGGGGTTTGTGAGCAGGCCCTGGCATAGCATCAACTTTCGAGCATGAGTCGGGGATATTGCATGAGACAGGTTCTAATTACATGAGTAGAGGATCGCATGCTTGGGTACTGGGTCAGTCTTCGGACATGAGTCGGGGGTTTGTGTACAGGCCCCGGCACAGTATCAGTCTTCGGACATGAGTCGGGAGTAGTGCGTGAGGGTGAGATGAGACGAATGAGGAACGAATCGCGTGTTCCCGTGGTACTGTGTCAGTCTTCGGACATGAGTCGGGGGTTTGTGAGCAGGCCCCGGCACAGTATCAGTCTTCGGACATGAGTTGGGAGTATCTTCTGAGTTGATGAATGAGAGAGATAATTGTGAATGAAAGAAAGTATGAAATGAACGAAAGATAATGAACGTAATGAAAGCTAAAGAACGAACGAATGAAAATAATGAATGGAAGGAACATAGTGATAACGCATGAAACGGGATCCTTGTCACTCGACCTCAGTAATCATGGCTGTGTGCCATGAAGAGGGTAAAGTGTGACCGGATCCAGATAGAAGTAAAAGACAGAGAATGAATGAAAGTTAAAGATAAAGAATGAATGAGAAAAGAAGATAATAATGATATTATCTATGCGTATGTACGTATGATGTGTGTTCATATACGAAAGTATAGTATGTTTTTGAAAGAAGTAAAGAACGGTTTTAACGAAAGAAAAGTATGTATTTCATATAAAACTGGAACTCACTCAGCAACGCTGACTTTGATGTGTTTTCAGTTGGCAGGTAGTGTTGCTGAGGATGGCACGAGGTGGCTACTCAGCTCTTTTGGATGGCATTCCTTTGTTAATATTTTTGCAATGTATTATGTTGCATGTATTTATTAAACAAAATGGTGTTTGTAGAGGATTTGGATACACGGGATTACTTAAGGAATCCTCCTACTACTAAAAGTCACTGTTTATGACTATTTTGTAATTGATTAACGATGTATTACTTTGCAAAAGCTTTCATGACGAAATGAGATTCTCTTTTGAATGTTTCCGCTGCAATGTTTATTAAAATTTGTGAAATGGTATATTTTATATGCGATGATGACCAGCTGTGAGGTGCCCGGGAACGGGGCCTTACAAGTTGGTATCAGAGCCAAGTTTAAGTGAAATAGGTAAATTTTCAAAATAAACCTTAACTTAAACTGAGAATGGGACGGAAAGGGAAGGGATGCCAATCTGAGTAGCTGCGTGCCATCAGGTATTTTCTTAACGTTAACCGGTATTATGTGCGCATGTTATGTGTTTATATGTTGCTGGTAGATTTAGATACTAATGTAGTCAGGGCAGGTAATGCTCGGGGTACGAAGAGTAAAGTAAGTGGCTAATCACAACGGATCACTGTAATTAGGGACTTACGATACTTGACATGAACTGAGCTATTCCCTTGAATGACCATGTTGGTGTTTGAATCTTTCAGTGTATTATAGAGGATGGCCGGTGGTAGATCTTCTAAGGCTTCACGTAGTGGAGGTGATGGCGGACGTGGTGCTGAACCACGGGTCACAAGGGGAAGACCTAGGGTTGAGAAGGTGGTTCATGAGGAACCCGAGACCCCTCATCCAGAGGGCGCTGATGAGAGTGCTAACTTGAGGGCCTCAGTGAAGAGGCGGTGGTCGAGGAGGTGCATCAGGTCATGCAGACAATCCTACAGTCTGTAGTGACCGAGGTGATAAAGGCTGTTAGAGATGGGGTGAGACAGGAAAGGGGTAGACCTTCGGGCGAAAGGAGACGGCCCGAGACTGAAATGGTTTTCTTCGATGACGAAGAGGAAGAGAGGAGGAAGAGCCTGCGCCGGAGACGGCACGAGGCTGTAACTACGGGCATTTCAACGATGCAAGCCCCCAACTTTTGATGGTAATGGCACTGCTGCTGCTGCTCACCAGTGGGTGAGGGAAATGGAAGTCGTGCTGAATATCAGCGAGTGCCGGGTGGATCAGAAAGTGAAGTTTGCCGCCCACTCTTTCGGGACTCATCTTTGTGCTGGTGGGACAACATAGTCCAAGTTGAGGGTAGCCGGGCTATCGGAAGGATGAGATGGTCAGAGTTGAGAAGGCTGGTGATTAAGGAGTTCTGTCCTCACCGTGAGATGGATAAGGTTGAAAGGAAGTTCCTGCAGTTGGAAGCGGGGACGATGACACATCAGCAGTACACCACCAAATTCAACGAGATGGCACGGCTGGTGCCGGATCAGGTGACACCTCTTTCGCGGAAAATCAAGAGGTATATTCAGGGCTTGCCGGCGGATATCCGTAAGCACATGATCGCTGCCCGACCAAGCACGTTTAGGTCGACGGTAGATCTAGCGGAAGGTTGTACAACGAGCGGGAGGCGATGGCAATAACGGGCGAAGTGGAGGAGCGAGCCTATATTAAGAAGGGAAAGGAAGGCGAGATAGTGATGCTGGAATGGTGACTGAAGATAAGGTGATGAGGATCGATGATTGAGAGAGGATAACAAGAAAGGGTGAGGAGTGCAAGAAGTGTGGTAGAGGTCACGAAGGGGAGTGCAAATGGGGACTGAACGTCTGTTTTTAGTGTGGGAAGGAAGGCCACAGGGCAAGGGAGTGCCGCGTGGCTAAGTGCTACAATTGCGGTGAGACTGGACATCTGAGCAGGGATTGTAAGAGGTAAAAGGCGGGAAGCTCCGGTGCGAGGAAGGAGAACAGAGGGTGAAGGCTACAGCTTTTGCCATGGCCAAGAGGAGGGTAGAGCGGAATCTGACTGGACTACAGGTACGTTTCTGGTAATTTAATTTTTGTGCACTTATGCCTTGAATGCGATGCTAGTAGTAGTTCGTTCCTGTTGCCTTCTGTTGTGAGTTGCATGTTAGGAGAAGGAACATCGATGAGCCCTTCGATGTAGAGATTACTATTAATGGATTCACTAGGTTACCTGATGCCCTAGAGGATTGCGTGATGCAATTGAGAAAGCTGTGTTACCCGTTGTCTGAGGAGCAGTTTCAGCCTGTGATTGGTTCTCGAGCGGCAACGTACGCATAGTTTCGACGTTGTAGGAAACAAGTAGAATGGGAGGTCAGAAGCAAAAGAAAAAGATAAATTTGGTTTGGGCCACCAAAGAAGCCGATTTGCCTTTCAATCACAGTGCACCTGCAAGGAACCTGAGAAAAACCGATCTCGGTGCAATTATATTTGGAACAACTCATAGCATGATTAATGAATGCCTTTCTCGTTAGTTGTTTGGTTTGCCAGAGGGTCATTATTCATGCATAAAGAACATCAAACAAGGCTTGTGGTGTTTCTTTTAATTATAGTGACAGTACTCTATATGGCATATTTGAGGCCGCAGGTCCTGGTCAAATGGACATTGAACAGTATGCATGGGTTGCCGACGGAGATAGTCAAAGATGGACCAGAAGTCGTAAGTTGATGAACGATGTAGAGCGATAGGATTCCAGGTGAGAGACTGGAAAAGAGATGAGACAGTATTGCCCGTAAAGATTTAAGGAACAACAGGTTTCGGGGACGAACCGTTTAAGGGGGTGGACTTGTAACACCCGGAAAATTCTGTTTGGAGTGTCATGCGACTGGGGCGTCCATACGCATGGGAGTCATGCGACTGGAGTCCCATATGCATGGAGGTCATGCGACTGGAGTTCCATACGCATGGGAGTCGCACGACTGGAGTGTCCAATCGCATGGAGCTCATGGGACTGAAGGTTCAGTCGCATGGGGACTCAGGCGACTGGACTGTAGTATTTAAGGGAGAGGGTAATCCTTACCCTCTCCCCACACTTGCAAAATCAGCCACAAAGAAGAGAAGAGAGAAAGGAGAGAGAAAGAAGAGAAAAGGGGTGGTTCGGGCTCGGAATTCGTTGTGTGGCGAGTCAAAACGAAGCTCTAACTGAGGAGGCTGCTAAGGTGAGTTCTAGGACCCCTCTTTTACACGTTTTTGAATGATTTTGGGGCTGGAACACATCTGAAAACCGTTTTCGGATATTTTGGGTAAAAACCCGTTTGTATGCGTGTGTATGTGTATGACTTGTTTGGGACCCAATTTCGGGCTTGGTTATGCTTGAGGGATGTCGTGGGATGTTCCCTTAAGGTTTAGAAGGGTTGATTTGGGCTTAAACGAAGTTTGGAAGGGTTTGGAGTCCGAAAGTCGCGGCTGCAGTTCGTGATGAACTACATTCTGCGCCCAGTTAGGGCTAGGCGACTGGAGGGCGAATCGCACGACTGAGGGACGAGTGAGGTTCAAGCGCACACGACTGAGGCTCAATCGCACGACTGGGGATCCAGTCGCACGACAGGTCATACGACTGAGAGCCCATTCGCATAGGTGCTCAGTCGCACAGGTGTCCACTCGCACGACAGAGAGCTCAGTCGCATAGGTCCATTCACATGGTTGTCCAAATCGCATGACTGAGGGTTCAGTCGCATAGGAGCCTATTCGCATAGTGTCCATTCGCACGATTGGGTGTTCATCTGCATGGATGCTCATCCGCATTGGTCCAATCGCATAGTGTTCAGTCGCATGGCGGCCAGGCGACTGAAGGGTGCCCAATCGCCCAAATAGGGCTGTTGTGTACGAGGAGAGATATAGTTCAATTACTAGACTTAGGAAAAGAGAAAGGGTGAGTAATGATGTGATAGCTCCCATAGGTACATGTGAGATAACCGTCGAGGCTTGGAAGTGATGTTGGGCACGACGACGGTAGTATTGCATGTATATGCATGATGTATGTATGTCAAGTATGATGTTGCCATGATAGATGGTGATGACTGATGATTTGTAAATGTCGATATTCCTTGTTTCGATGTATGTTTATCTTTCCGTATCTTTACGTGTATTGTTTATGAATGAATGAAAAGTATTATGTAACGTAAAGCGAAAGATAATAAAAGAGGAACATGATGAATGAATGCATGCACTAACATATGAATGAACGAATGTAAAGCTAGTGAGCGTATGTATGAGGTGAGCGACTCTGTGTCGGAACAAACTCGAGATAGGTCCTTATTGCGTACTCCGGTACTGTGTCAGTGTTCGGACATGAGTCGGGGGTTTGTGTACAGGCCCCGGCACAGTATCAGTCTTCGGACATGAGTCGGGGGTATTGCATGGGATGAGATAGTGAGGTGAGCCACTTTGTTTTGCAACAGAGTCGGATAGAGTTCAATCCAGGTGATTGACTCAAATGACTCAAATGGGATCTTTGTCGCGTATCCCGGTTTTGTGTCAGTCTTCGGACATGAGTCGGGGTTTGTGAGCAGGCCCCGTACAGCATCAACTTTCGAGCATGAGTCGGGGATATTGCATGAGACAGGATCTAATTGGATGAGTAGAGGATCGCATGCTCCGGTACTGTGTCAGTCTTCGGACATGAGTCGGTGGTTCGTGTGCAGGCCCCGGCACAGTTTCAGTCTTCGGACATGAGTCGGGAGTACTGCGTGAGGGTGAGATGAGACGAATGAGGAACGGACCGCGTGCTCCGGTACTGTGTCAGTCTTCGGACATGAGTCGCGGGTTTGTGAGCAGGCCCCGACACAGTATCAGTCTTCGGACATGAGTCGGGAGTATCGCGTGAGTTGATGAATGAGAGAGATAATTGTGAAAGAAAGAAAGTATGAAATGAACGAAAGATAATGAACGTAATGAAAGCTAAGCACGAACGAATGAAAATAATGAACGGAAGGAACATAGTGATAACTCATGAAACGGGATCCTTGTCACTCGACCTCAGTAATCATGGCTGTGTGCCATGAAGAGGGTAAAGTGTGACAGGATCCAGATAGAAGTAAAAGACAGAGATGATGAAAGTTAAAGATAAAGAATGAATTAGAAAAGAAGATAATAATGATATTATCTATACGTATGTACGTATGATGTGTGTTCATATACGAAAGTATTGTATGTTTTTGAAAGAAGTAAAGAACGGTTTTAACGAAAGAAAAGTATGTATTTCATATAAAACTAGAACTCACTCAGCAACGCTAACTTTGATTCGTTTCCAGTTGGCAGGTAGTGTTGCTGAGGATGGCACGAGGCGGCTACTCAGCTCTTTTGGGATGGCATTCCTTTGTTAATATTTTTGCAATGTATTATGTTGCATGCATTTATTAAACAAAATGGTGTTTGTAGAGGATTTGGATAAACGGGATTACTTAAGGAATCCTCCTACTACTAAAAGTCACTGTTTATGACTATTTTGTAATTGATTAACGATGTATTACTTTGCAAAAGCTTTCATGACGAAATGAGATGTCTTTTTGAATGTTTTTGCTGTAATGTTTATTAAATTTGTGAAACGGTATATTTTATATGCCGATGATTGACCAGCTGTGAGGTTCCCGGAACGGGGCCTTACACTAGTTGGGAAGTTTGGGCAGATTCAAGCTCACTAATTCTTTTCCTCAATCTCTTAATCTCATCATCTTTTACTATCATGAGTTTAGCTTGCTTAGAAATGGTGGTTTTTGCATTGTTCATTTCTAAGACACTCTGTTCCTTCTCTGTTTTCTCTTTCTCCATAGCTTCTTTTAACTCTCTTACTAATTCATGTAAGGCATCTATCACTTCATGATCTGTTTGAGCATCCTCTCTCAGTCTTCGGATAGATCCTTCTTGCAGATTTAAAATAACATCCTTCTTTTTCATTTCTTCCTTTAACTCTCTCAGTCTCTCCTTTCTTTTGTTGCATTTGATGGTTAAATTGTTGTATTTTACCACTGGGAAACTCTTACTGACATCAATCTCTTCATCATTCAGATCATCTTCATGATAAGCAATAACATCAACAAACTGATCTTCACTTGCATTCCGAGGCTTATCATGTTGTACAACCTGATCTACCTCATGTTCTTCCTTATTTTCAGCCTCTAAATTCACTTCTTCAGTAGCCTCACCCTGTACTTCATCATAATCGTCTTCTATGTTCATCATTTTGGTAGGAGAATGGCTTTCAGAAGCTGGGTTGGATTCAATCACTGGAGAGATTAGGCTTTGAGGTTGTTCTTGTTGTGGTGATGGTTGGTTGGGAGAGAGGTTCTGGTGGAGTAGAGTTGGTGGATGATTTTGATTGGGAAGATGATGAATGGGTGTGCTCACTAGCTAACATAGTGGAATCTGCTACAACATTGTTATTTGAGGATTGGGATTGATTGGGAGAGATGGGTTATTGTTTAGGTGGTGATGGTTGTTGTGTAGGTGGTGATGGTTGTTGATGAGGTGGTGATGGTTGTTGATGATGTATGGGAGATAGTGGTTGATTAATCATAGGAGGTTATGGTGGTGAATGTGAATCTTGCTCAGTTTAAACAGGGGATTCTTCAGCTTGTTCTTGTTCTTCTATGAAGATCAATTCTTATAGAATAACAACATTTGCATCCACAACGTGAGGGAACATTTCATTTCCTCCCCTTTATATCTTCCACTAATCTTGTTCAGCAAAGATCTTCCCAAGTGTGCTTTAACAACACATCACCTCCCCTCTCTATTTGTGGTAGGGAATCATTAATAATCAGCTGAAGAAATCTTAGGAACATGTACATCTTGTCAGCCTTTTGTACTTCAATTTGATCACACAGGCATCCAAGGATGTACTTTGAATAATTATAGGTCCTTCCTTCAAAGATTCCAATGATCCCAGAGAGGATATGCCTTGAAAATTATCCAGACCAGAATTCCAATTTGACATACATTTAAGATAATTATGACAAAGGAATCTATAAGGCTTGCATAATCTCCCTTTCTTGATTTCACCAATCCTGTAATCTCCATCATATCCTATCAGGTCAAAAACCTTCTGAATGTATTCATGATCGAATACATCAGGGTGACCTGCTTCTTGTTCACCAAGCTCCAACACCCTTCTAATGATCTGTTCATCCACTCTCAGAACTTCGTGTGTAATGGATGCATAAATCACTCTATCTTCATTCTCCTCAGCTATTCTTGCGGTATTCTAGAAATCCATCACATGATTTTGATAGACCACTAGGTCAGCAGTTAAGCATAGAATATCCTCGATCTACGTAGATATCGGATAATCTCTGTGCATCCTTCAGTGGCAGGGTCATCCGGATCGAGGAAAGCACATACATTGTGCTCCTTAGCAAATCGATTAGCCATCTGTAATACACAAGAATATTAGAAAAACAATGATTTAAAGATTTAACCTTGAGATCAGAATCTTAAAGTTTTAAGAAGTTCAAGAGTTTCGACAACATTTCAGCAAATAATTGGTGATTTTGAAGTAATAATCAATGCGTTACCTTGCTGATAACGTTTGAATGATTAACAGAAGTTTAAGAAACTGAATGATTTGTTGTTTTGGAGTGGTAATTTGAATATCAGCAGAAGAAGGGTTTAAAGTTTTACGAATGTTTTTCTAGGTCATAAATTGCTCTGAGATAAGTAATGAAAATGACAAGTCCAAGGTATCTTTTATACACTTTTTCAGAAACATAATTAATAACCTTTAAATATTATGGAACCCTCAACTCTTATTACCCTTTCGTGGTACATTTTGTTTCCGCAGATATTATATCTTCCGTAGTAAGTTAAAGCTTCCGCAGAAGATTAACTTTTCCGAAGGAAAATAACCTTCCGAAGGAAATAAGTCTTCCGTAGGAAATTAAGTCTTCCGAAGGAAATTAAGTCTTCCGAAGGATAATGAATCTTCCACAGGAAAATGAATCTTTCGAAGCAAAACTAAGAATGTCTTATCATTAATTTCCTGAACTAATATGAAAGTATAATTTGTATGTCCATAGGTTGCCAATCTACAAAATTATACTCTGTTAAAAACATTCACCTCCATAGGTTACCAATCTACGGATTATCAAATTTTAACTTGGTTAACTTTTACACTGTAGCATCTACTAAAAAGCAACATTACACTGTAACTTCTGCTGAAGAATAAAAATTTATCCTTTTGATGTATGATCTAATATGTTATTAGATCATATATTGCAGTTAAACCTTGTTGACTTGTTCCATGGCAATTGTGCAGAGATTTTCACAGGGCAGATATCCAACAGTCAAAGTAGTTACTCAAGATCCAATTTTCTTTATTACTTTTATTAAACTCATATTTTATGCTGATGTTTTACTACTCCCCCTAAATTTGTACTTAATGATAATTTTAGCATAAATTTATGTATAGAATATCATGAAAAGCACTGATCTCACCATTTTAAATTAAATAACAAAAATTAACATAAATTTATATATGTACAAGCATTGGAAACTGGGATCATACTATGACACTAAGTCACCTCCTCATGGTTTTAGTTTAAGTGAAGTAGACAATGATTTAGTGCTGACTGCAAGTATGTTGATCCGCTTAAATTTAAACAATAGTTATGTTGTTGTTGTTGCTGTTATTGTTATTGTTGTTGTTGTTGTTGTTGCTGCTGCTGTTGTTGCTGTTGTTAGGTGTTGTTTGTTTTTTAAGAAAACCTCTTCCCCACCTCTTTATCTGCGCGTATGCAGACGCGGGAAGAGGTTTTGAGTGCGCAGACTGTTTGTTTTTTGGAAGACGTTTCATTAAAAAACGTCTGCGCGAGGTCTTCTTGGTGCAGACATGGACTAGTGTCTTCAGGCGGAAGACATATCATAAAACCTCTTCTCCATCACATCTCCTCTACAAAACCCCATCTCCACCACCACCAACCACCGATCTTCGATCAACAACCACCTTACAGAACTGGCCAACGTTCAACCACCTTTAGAGGATTCCGTCGTACTCTCCCTCTACCATGCCCTAAGCTCCCGCAACGTTCAGATCGTCAGCAAACTCCTGGCCCCTGATCTCAAGTGGTGGTTCCATGGCCCTCCGTCGCACCAGTTCATGATACGATTGCTCACCGGAACTGATACCACTGCCGCTGAAACCTTCCAATTCGTCCCTCAATCGATCGACGCCTTCGGATCTACGGTCATCGTCGAAGGCTGCGATCACCGCCGTGAGATCTCCTGGATCCACGCCTGGACCGTCGATTCGCAGGGGGTTATCACTCAGGTTAGAGAGTATTTCAACACCTCACTCACTGTAACTCGATTCGTTCACTCTGCTAAACAGATTTCGTTGAATTGTCCTTTGGTTTGGGAGAGTAGCCTCTCGAATCGTGTTGGAAAATCGGTTCCTGGTTTGGTTTTAGCGATATAAGCTGAAATTGAATTGAATCAAGCAGTTGGAATAAATCGAAGTTGATTTCGATTCTGATTTGTGTTTGTTTGTGAACGCGTTTTGTTGATGATGATCATCATATCGTGTTTATGGTTGATGTATTTTTTGATGTGAAATTGTACCTTCGTTCTCTAATGTATTTGGTTTTGTTGATTTTGTAATATCGGTGTTCTGTTTGTATGATTGTGTGGATTTTGAGTGATGATCATGAATGGTTGATGGTAGGTTATCAACTTATGATCAATAATAATTATTAGAAAACATGCAAGAAAGATACAATTAAAGCTACGATGTCAATAGGAATCAATTAAAAAACATTATAATAAAATGAAAATTAATCTAAATGAGTAGTGAATGATTTGTGCATTTGGGAGAAATTGATTACTGTTAAAAAACAAACAGTCTTTTTCTTGCAGACTGCAGACATTTGGTCCACCTCTTCTGCTGCAGATGTCTGCAGATGTGGTCCGCAGACCGCAGACGTTTTCCTGCAGAAAAAACAAACAACACCTTACTGTTGTTGCTGTTATTGTTGTTGTTACTGTTGTTGTTATTGTTACTGTTGTTGCTGTTATTGCTGTTGTTTTGTTGTTGTTGCTGTTGTTGTTGTTGTTGTTGTTGTTGTTGTTGTTGCTACTGCTACTGCTGCTGTTGTTGCTGTTGCTGTTGTTGTTGCAGCTGGTGCTAGTGTTACTGCTGCTGTTACTGCAGCTGTTACTGCAGTTGTTGTTGTTGTTGTTATTGTTGTTGTTGTTCTTGTTGTTATTATTATTGTTGTTATTGTTCTTGTTATTGTTGTTATTGTTGTTATTGTTATTGTTGTTGTTTGTCCTTGTTGTTATTGTTGTTGTCCTTGTTGTGCTCCTTGTTGTTGTTGTTGTTGCCCACGTTGTTGTTGTTATTGTCCTTGTTGTTATTGTTGTCCTTGTTGTTGTTGTTGTTGTCCTTGCTGTTGTTGTTGTTGTTGTTGTTGTTGTTGTCCTTGTTGTTGTTGTTGTTGTTAATGTTGTTGTTGTTGCTGCTGCTGCTGCTGTTTATTATTGTTGTTGTTGTTGTTTGTTACTTCTGCTGCTACTGTTGCTGTTGCTACTGGTGCTGGTGCTGGTGTTGTTGATGTTGCTGTTGTTGTTGTTGCTGCTGGTGTTGCTGGTGGTGCTGTTGGTGCTGTTGGTGTTGCTGTTTCTGTTGCTGTTTCGGCTGCTGTTGCTGCTGCTGTGCTGCTGCTGCCGCTGCCGCTGCTGCTGCTGCGCTACTGCTGCTGCTGTGTTGTTGCTGTTTTTTGTTTTTGTTTTTGTTGTTGTTGTTATTGTATCTGTTGTTGTTGGTGGTGGAGGTGGTGGTGGTAGTGGTGGTGGTAGTGTTGTTGGTGTTATTGTTGGTGTTGTTGGTGTTGGTGTTGGTGGTGGTGTTGTCGTCGTCGTCATCGTCATCACCGTCGGCGTCTCCGTCGCCGTCTCCGTCTCCGTTGCCGCCGCCGTCCTCGTCGTCGTCGTCCTCGCCGCTACCGTCGTCCTCGTCACCGCCGTCGTCCTCGTCCGTCATCTCTGCCGTCGTCGCCTTCGCCGTCGTCGTCATAGCCATCACCGTCGTCGTCGTCGTCACTGTCGTCGTTTTCGCCGTTGCCATCGTCGTCATCGCCGTCGTCATCGACGTCGTTTTTGTTGGTGTTGGTATTGGTGTTGGTGTTAGTGTTGGTGTTGGTGTTGGTGTTAGTGTTGGTATTGGTGTTGGTGGTGGTGGTGGTGGTGTGCCGTCGTCATCGTCGTTGTCGTCGTCGTCGCCGTCGTCATCGTCCTCGTCCTCCTCGTCCTCCTCGTCGTCATTGTTGTTGTTGTTGATGTTGTTGTTGTTGTTGTTATTACTGTTGTTATTATTATTATTATCATTGTTATTACTGTTGCTGCTACTATGTTTCTAATTGAGGGGCTAAAATGTAAACTCAATTAGATAATACCTAACATGGTCAAAGAAAATCTTGCATGTTCGTCTTCCATCGTCTTCTCCTAAGGAGACGTCCCATCCTAGTTGTTTCTTTATCCGTTAATACTTTGGATGAGGGGTAGTTTAAACCTCCTTTTTCTGAAAAAGCTCAATTCTGATATCTCCGCGCAACGTCTCTAGCAATTACATGGGGTTTCTTTCATGGCAGCGTAACAGATTCTTCAATTGAAGTCATTTTGGTTGTTTTTATCGGCACGGTGTGACAACACATAACACACAATGATATCGTGTTTCTGACTTTCCGGTGAGAAAAAAAAGATTTGTTGATTGAACAAGTTCGACGAAAAAGGACAGGAATTCATTCTGAATCGTTTTAATATGGAAAATAGGTGAGATGATAATCATGAAATTACTAACAGTGATGAAAAATTAAACCAACTGAAGCATATTAATAATGTTTAGAAATAGATTGTACTTTTGTCGACAGAATTACACAAATCCATTCGCCCATCTAATTCGTCATAATCACACTTTTTATCCTTGAGTATCTTGCTTTAAATTCCAATGATAGAAACAAGAGCTTCTACTGATTCATGGCTTAGAGGCAAAACTAAGAGAGAGACGATTCCTGACTCGAGTCAATATATGGTGGTGGTAAAGGGAATTTTCATGATAGACGAACGACAGGAGTTAGGTTAAAGGAAAAAAATAAGGTTGCGTGCTAGAATATAATTCTGTAAAGCATTACGTGCCGATAACATATGATAAACAAAAGAGTAAAAGAGAGAAAGAGTATAGGCAAAACTGATCATCATTCCATTCTATCTCACATATATTGGGTTGGGCTCTAATTTGGCATTTATAACAAATGATTTATTTTAGAGTAAATTACAAAATTTGTCCTTTTGCGTATACCTAAAATTATGGATTTTGTTCTTAAACGTTAATAAGTACATCGTGCGTCATTTTTTTTGAAAACTTATCACACTTTCTACGAATAAAAATAACTTTTTTCAGTTAGTTTTGTGTAAAGATCATTTTGCCCTTACCCCTGGACGAAATCTGTAATTTTCACTAATCTTTTATTTTTTTTTTCTTTTTGTTTTTATTTTATATACTTTACTTTTCTTTATTTTTTTCTCTTTTCTAGTCACTTTTATATTTTTAAACTTATTTTTTTTAAATGATCACTTTGCCCTTAACCCTTAAAATGAGGAAATGAGTTATTATTAATCTTTTATTTTCTTTTTGTTGGATCTGTGTTAAATTTTAACAAGACTTTTCTATTGATTAGTAGTTAAACAAATATGGAATCTAAGTAAACTACTTACTAGCAAACATAAATACTTTGAGTAAAGATAAGTGCACAAGATGTTATTTCAAAGTATTCACTTGATTAATCAAAATTGAGTACAAAAAGTTACAATCAGCAGATAAAACAAATGGCTTGGCAAGCTTACCTCTCAACTATATAAGTATGAGGTTTATACTATGAAATCTAACAATTAAAATAAACTATTCTATGTTCAGCATGTACAACAAGATAGACAATCGACGCATCAGAAATATGTAGCTTCAGAGTTATGTTGTCTCCAAAAGGTAGAACATAGTAGCTGCCAGAGTACTTCAGCATAGACAGTCTTGTCTAATGTTGTGATAGATCAATAGTGTATCCATTTGAGTACTGATATACAGTTATTGAGCACTTCATCATTTTCAGTGCTTATCAGCAATTTTTAGCACTTTACATGTGCTGATCGGCAGTGGATCAGCACTTGGCATGTGTTGATCGGTAGTGGATAAGCTCTTGGCATACTTCGGTAGTTTGCAGCAGTACTGAAATTTTGAGTTTTCGTAGCTTCATCCTCTTTATAGATCAAAAAATTCTCCCTAAGATGATGCTACCAAAACTCTATCTTCAACCATCTAGTATCCTGATCAGTAGTATTTCATACATGTATCCTCTTCTATCTCTTGAGAAGTTTTCAAAAGTTAGACTGACTAAATCCTTCATGTTATGCTGAGATAGCCTAAAGAGATCATACTCCTTTACTTTAGTTTGCAGCACCAGCAAAGGTTAGACATAAGGTGTTGGTTGAGGAATTATAGCTCTAATGTATGATTAGGTCATGAATGCTCAATGGAGTCACATGTAGAACTTCTTGCTCTATGTCTCTATTTTGTTCTTCTTTAACCTTGTTGCCAATCTTTATATTCAGAGTAGATGCCACAGTTTTGTATTTGTCTGGCATGCCTTCATATTCTAAGATTAAGGTGAACATCTTTTTTAAGTATTCAAGGTTGAGGTTCAAAACTTCCAACTCAGTTATAAAGAAAGACTTGGACTCATTCTTTCTTTCAATAAAGAAATTCTTAGTCTTCAGGTCATATCCCCATTTGATAATAGTTGTATCATCACCTATTTTATTCTTTCAACTGCAGCGGTGATAATCAATTCATCTGTTGAAATTGTTGGGTTTGTTAGACTCAATATCAAAGTTGTTTAACCATTTAAACATGAAAACGCAAAGGAATCAAACCTTAATATGTTTTATAAACTGAAAATTAAGGTATATTTTGTATCATTAACAAACCCAATATCATAAGATCAAACATATATGTATGAACTAGCTATCAAGATGAAATAACAACCCAAAAACAACACATACAAACTACCTTTGTAGAGCTGCTGAAAAATGATGAAGATGGGGCTATTCTTGAATGACCAAAACACCAAGAAGATGTGTCCTCAAGCTACCATATCCTCAAGCATTAAGCAATCACCCTTTTGCTAGGATTTTGGACACCAAAACCGACCAAAGGCAAGCTCCAAATCTGAATTTTCAGCTTGTGTTTCTTCAAGAAGTTAGAGAGGAAAAAAGGTTTCTTGATGGTCCTTTGCATGTATAGAGAGAGAGAGAGAGGATGGAGTGTGTGTGCAATCAAGGATAACTCTTACCAAGACAAAATGAAACACACCCCTAAAAGGGGCGGCCGAAGTCTCTCTTCAAAAAGGGTTTCCCCCAAAAAAATTTATAAACATTTGTTTTAACTAAATACTTGTTGAGTTATGAAATTTACTTTTAATTTTATAACTCATACACACACACTTATATTATTTGATGTTATTTAACTAATCTAAATAACATTACAAATAATATTCTTGAACAAAATATCTTATAAGTTGTTCTATCTCATATGCAATTTATTTAGAAAACCTATTTTCTAAATTGGTGTAATTATTTAGTTGCATGATCATATCATCAACTAAATAAAATTGGTGTTTGCTAAGCTTGTTATTGGGTATGACCCGACTTGGATCATAACGTACTAACCATATCAATATTCTATGTGCCTTGGGCATAAAAATCCAACAATCTCCCACTTGCACAAGATTCATAGAAGATTGATGCAAGTAGTAAATACCGCCTAACAACGGTTTACTACCCTTAATACGTATGACTAAAAGCCATTCAATAACATCATCCCCTTCAAGTATCCAACTTGAAATGATTTAGGTGAATCAATCATTTATCCTTTTGTTATAGATGTCATGTTAAATCTAAGGACACAGAATGATCATTCCTTGTTGATTTAACTTGATCAGGCCTTAGACATCTTGCTCTCAACGAATAAGAGGAACAAATTCCATCTTGACTACATATGTTTCTCACAATCACCTCGTGTCACACCTAAACATAGTCTTATGTACTGTCCATTATTTCAGAGCAGTGAAAAACCAGCTTAAGGTATGACACATTGGTGAATATCAAAACCCAATATGTATCTCTGGTTAGAGGATACCAAATGATATTTGCCTTTACTCAAATTTACTTATGATCGATCTAGTAGATTCCTTGATTTGAGCAATCGCACCCTCGTTATCACAAAGAATTTCTAGGGGGTCCTGAATGGAAGGGACCACCCCTAGATCAGCAATGAACTTCTTTAACCATGCAGCTTTTTGAGCTGCTAATGAAGCCGCGATGTATTCTGACTCTGTACTTGATAATGCGACCACATCTTGCTTAGAGCTCTTCCAAGAAATTGCTCCTCCATTCAAGATGAAAATGTACCCCGATTATGATCGTGAGTCATCCCGATCAGTTTGGAAACTCGCATCCGTGTAACCCTTTACTACGAGTTCCTCCTCACAAGATCCATAGATTAGGAACATATCTTTGGTCCTCTTTAGGTACTTAAGTATGTTCTTAACAGCCATCCAATGACTGTTTCTAGGATTTTGTTGGTATCGACTTGTCATGCTCAAAGCGCATGACACGTCCGGTCTAGTGCATATCATTGCATACATGATGGATCCTATAGCATACGCATACGGGATTCCCTTCATTTTGTCTTGCTCATCATTTGAGCTGGACATTGAGTCTTACTCAATATCGTTCCTCTTTGAATAGGTACGGTACCTTTCTTAGAGTTTTCCATCTTGAACCTTTTCAAGATCTTATCAGTGTATGCACTTTGATTCAAACCTATCAACCGCCTTGATCTATCCCTATAGATCTTTATTCCTAAAATATAGGCGGCTTCACCAAGATCCTTAATGGAGAAACAATTTTCAAGCCAGGCTTTTACACCTTCCATGGTTGGAATGTCATTTCCAAATATTAGGATGTCATCGACATACAATACTAGGAAAATGATAATGCTCCCACTAGCTTTCTTATATACACATGCTTCATCAGCATTTTTGATGAACCCAAATTTGATTATTTTTCATCAAAACGGTGATTCCAACTTCTTGATGCTTGCTTCAATCCATAGATTGATTTCTTTAACTTGCATACTTTATTAGTATGCTTTTGATTGACAAAAACTTCAGGCTGAGCCATATAGACATCTTCCTCAAGATATCCATTCAGAAAAGCGGTTTTGACATCCATTTGCCAAATCTCATAATCATAATGAGCAGCTATGGCAAATAGTACCCTAATAGACTTTAGCATTACAACGGCTGAAAGGTCTCATCATAATCAACCCCTTGAGTTTGAGTGAAACCTTTTGCTACAAGTCTAGCTTTATAAGTATCCAAGTTTCCATGCATGTCGGTTTTCTTCCTGAAAACCCACTTACTTCCAACTATCTTGGAGTTAAGAGGTGGTTCAACCAAGTCTCATACTTGGTTGTCATACATGGATTGCATCTCAACGTTCATGGCTTCAAGCCATTTGTCACAATCCAAATTGGACGTTGCATCACGATAGGTGGTTGGTTCATCGGAATCTACCACATAGCATCCATCTATGAAAAATCCATATATTTCAGGTGGATTACTAATTCTATCAGATTTGTGAATGTTTTGTGTGTATTGATCAACCATTTGATCATCCTCAACATCCTCATGCTGAGTGCTAGTGTCAACCAATCGTGTATCAGTTTGTGGTTCTTGATCCTCCTCAAGATCCACTGTTCTACCGCTAGTTCCTTCCATAAGGAACTTAGCTTCTAAGAACTCAGCCTTCTTGCCAACAAACTCCTTTTGTTCCAATGGATCATAGAAATAATATCCCATAGAATCTCTAGGATATCCAATGAAGATACACTTAGTGGAATGGCTTTCTAACTTGTTAGATGTTGGAGTTTAACATAAGCTCACAACCCCATACCTTTAAATATGATAGTGATGGAACTCTTCCATGCCATATTTCAAAAGGTGTCGTTTCCACTTTCTTGGTTGGGGCTATATTCCAAATACGAGCCGCCGAGAGCAAGCGAAACCCCAAAATGATAGAGGCAATAAGCTTCTAGCCATCATAGATCGAACCATATCCAATAGATTTCGCCACTCCGCTCGGACACGCCATTATGTTGTGGCGTTTCAGGTGGAGATAGTTATGAGATAATACCACAACTTCTAAGATGATCTTTGAAAGCATCACTTAGGTATTCACCTCGTCTATCGGTGCGGAGAATTTTTATTTTCTTGTTGAGTTGATTTTCTACTTCATTTTGGAAGATTTTGAACATTTCAAAAGTTTCATCTTTGTGTCTTAACAAGTACACATAACCATATCGACTATAGTCGTCGGTAAAGGTAATGAAGTATCTTTCATGGTACCTAGTCATTGGCTTAAAAGGACCACATACATTCGAATGTATGATGCCTAATAAATCTTTTGCCCTTTCAGATTTGCCACTATAAGGCGCCTTAGTCATTTTGCCTCTTAACAAGATTCACATACATCAAATGAATCATATTCACTTGCTTTTAAAAGACCGTTCTTTTGAAGTGTTTGTATACGCTTCTTGTTTATATGACCAAGACGGCAATGCCAAAGATAGGTATCAATCAAATCTAATTTGAGTTTCTTAGTGGTGGTTTGGTACAATGAGCTATCATATAATGTGTTTTCACGAACCAATTCATAAATACCATTAATGGGGATAGCTTTAAAATAAAATAAGCCATTTAAAGAAACATGAATTTCATTTTCAATAAAAGTTAAAACATAACCATATTATCTTCATTGGGAAACAGAAATAATGTTCCTAGTCAAACTAGGAGAATACAAAATATTGTTGAAAATTTCTTCCAAACCATTTGGAAGCTTCAATATGTAGTCCCCTCGGCCTTCAACTTGAACTTTCACCTCATTCCCCATGTAGAGGCTAACATCCCCTTTCTTGAAGTCCTTACTTCTTTTGAACCCCTGCAATAAGTTGCAAATCTGAGTTCCACATCCGGTATCCAATACCCATGTGTTAGAGGATATTAAATTTAGATCAATATGAATCATGTAAATTTACCTGAGGTTTGCCCGGCATCCCTCTTGGCTTGCAACTCTTTGAGATGGACTGGACAATTCCTTGCCCAATGTCCAATCTCCCCACACTTGAAGCATGGGTCATTTGAAGAAACCTTTTGCTTCTTCTCCGCTTGTTTTGGTGGTGGCACTCTTACCACTCCCTTCCCCTTTCCCCTAACGTACCCTTTCCCTTGGCAACATTTGCCTTGGGTGCGGGGTGAGGCCTCTTCTTGTTCCCACCTTCATTGATGGTGAGAACGGGTAAAACCTTTTTACCCATGGCCGCCTTGGCAATTTTAAGCATAAAGTGAAGCTCACTTATGTTCTTGTCCCATCCGTTCATGTTATAATTCATGATAAAGTTGTCAAACCTCTTTCACAAAGAGTTGAGGATCAAATCCATAGCCAACTCTTTCGAGACGGGACAATTCAGCCTTTTGAGGCGGTCAATGTGGCTTTTCATCTTAAGCACATAAGATGAAACAGATTGGGTGTCATCCATACGACATACATGGAGTGCTCGAATCGTTTCGAAGCGCTCTACCCTTGCTTGTTGTTAGAACGTTTCCTTCAACTAGGTAATCATGTGGTACGCTCCATGATGTTCATACTCCTTTTGGAGATCAGGAGTCATACTTACCAACATGAGGCAAGACACTTCGACCGAGTCCTCAGTGTATTTCACCCAATTCATAAAGGCCTTGCAGGACCGGGTGAAGGGTTAGCACTTACAACACAACAACACAATGAGGAGAGTGTATTAGAACACTTAACAGATCAAATGGGGAACCAGTTATGATGATGCTATGAACACACGAGTAACTTCAGAAAGAAAAGATAACAACACAAGTGGTTGGTTTTCAAGGATGTTGTATATTGCTTCTCAAATTCAAGTTACAAGTATTCAGCATACATACATTACAAGACTTTGAGATACTATATAATACAACCTACAGACGGCCATACTTTAAAGGCCAGCTGGATAAACGAATTAGACAACACAATCCATGTAGAGTCAAAAGGCAGATTTGCCTTTTGGCTAGTGACTATGACATGCCATAGCTCACATCCTAATATATTACAAAAAGGATAAAGGTACATAAAGTAGAAAGGTTTGACCCAAGACCTCAATGTACAGTTTTCCTAAAGCATGGACCTTTTCACCAACACATACAAGTTGGTGACCAACCAGAGTGGGCAGCGGCAAAGTGTTCAGCTTTGCAAAAAAAGTACATCAGATAAAGCATGTATGATAAAAGTCTTCGGAAGAATTCGTCTTGGTTTCTTGGCTTCAGCAGACTTTGTCTTGAAGCTAAGAAAGACTTCATTTCTGGCTTCTAAGGATATTGGTCTTGGCTATGAAAGATTTTACACTTGAAATGTTTCTGAATTGGTGTAAAACTTTCGTAGCTATACTACTTCATGTTCTGTGCAGCATGCAGGACTTGATCATTTCATAGAACTACTGAAAGAAGAACTGACACAACTACTAAGAAATACTTCTTCAGTTGTTGGGATTAACTACTGAAGAAGGATCATCACAACTACTGAAGAATACTTCTTCAGCTGTTGTGATAACTACTGAAGAAATACTTCTTCAGCTGTTGTGATAACTCTTGAAGGATCATCACAACTACTGAAGAATACTTCTTTAGTTGTTGTGACAACTACTGAAAACTGTCTTCAGACTTTGTCTTCAGACTTTGTCTTCAGTTGATATCTTCAGCTGATGTCTTCAGTTGTTGTCTTCAGCTGTTACCTTCAACTGTTGTCTTCAGTTGATGTCTTCAGCTGATGTCTTCAGCTGTTACCTTCAGCTGTTGTCTTCAGCTGATGTCTTCAGCTGTTGTCTTCAGCTGATGTCTTCAGCTGTTACCTTCAGCTGTTGTCTTCAGCTATTGTCTTCAGCTGTTGTCTTCAGCTGTTACCTTCAGCTGTTGTCTTCAGCTGATGTCTTCAGCTGTTGTCTTCAGCTGTTACCTTCAGCTGTTGTCTTCAGCTGATGTCTTCAGCTGATGTCTTCAGCTGTTGTCTTCAGTAGATGGTTTCAAGAGTGTTTTGGCTGCATCAGACTTCTAGGAATCCTTACAAACTCCCCCTAGGCTGATGCTACCAAAACACTTGAGGATATTCAGCAGCTCACTGTCTTCCTGATGCAAGAGGAGCCATTTGAATTGGAGATGATTTGGCTTTCTCTTCTTGCACTTCCTTAGGATGTTCTGATTCATCCTGAGGATCAGAGGAGGTTGATTTTGAATTCTTCTTCTTCTTTGCATCAGATTTAGAAGCCATTCTCTTCTTCCTCTTTGTAGTCTTTTACTGAGAAGACTGGCCTGCAACACCTTGTAGATTAGTTGTGTCTTCCTCAGTTGGGTGTTCCTCCCTCACAGGTTTAGAAGAAGAGGGAGTTTGACCCTGTTGTGGGTCAGATGTTGAGGCTAGCCTTTGACCTTGCTGTTGATCAATAGTTGAAGAGGCTGGCCTATGACCCTGCTGTGGATTAGAAGAAAAAGTTGGAGGTTCTTGTTTGAGTTGTCTTTTGTTGTTCAAACTTAACCTCTACTTGAGGTAGAGCTTGACTTGGAGGAGTATGCAAGTCAGCAAGCTCTCCACTCTTGATCTTCTGCTTGATCACCCTGATATGCTCATCCAGAGTAGATAGAGACATAGGGCCAAGTCTCCTTCCAGAGAATCCATACAGCTTCAAGAAGCTCATCATTCTTTGTCTATCATCAGACTTTCTTAAGTTCTTCTGAATGTGAGCTCTTGACTTAGCAGCTTCTTCCCTTATTTTCTTCTTTGTTAACTTCTGCTCTTTGAGTACTTGAAGTTTAAGTTGTTTGAGATACTCAAACTCAATGTACTCTGGTAGAAGCCTGTGGCACACTCAGGTAGTCTATCATTCTTTGTTTATCTGTTTCTTTATCTACCTGAGGTTCTTGTATAGCAGCCACAGCCTCTTGCGCAGGACTTTCTTGAACTGGCGAGAGAGTAGGAATATGCTTGTATAATCTTTGTTGTCTTTTCTTCTCTTTGATCTCAAGAAGAATTCTTGCATCTTCAGCTTCCTTCCTTTCTCTTGACATTTCCATGTCAGCCAGATCATTTAATTCCTCTAAGGGGAGAGATATAATCTCATCTATGTCATAGTTCCTGGTCTGTAAGTAAGTAATCCTGACTGCCCTCAACTCATCATTTTGAGTGTTTGGTCTGTGAGCAGCCCTGATTGCAGCTTGCATAAAGCTTGAAGACCTAGTAGAACTTACTCCCCTTAGCTTCCTCTTTCTCTCTCTTTCCTCCTCCTCAATCTCCTCAGGGGTTAGAACCCTTTTCCCCTTGTCACCCACAGACCTTTGTGAGAGGGTGGAGAGAGCTTTGGCCTTCATTGCTTGGTGTAGCATCCAAGCTCTGGCCAGAGAGAGACTGTGATACACCTTCACCAGTAGATGTTTCACTGAGGGGTTGAGTTGCTGAAGTAGTTGTTATGGTGACAGGTGTTTCAATTTCTGTCACTTCATCAGTTGACTGTAAGACAGGACTTTCAGGCTCTATCACTGGGCCTTCAGTCAAGGTTTTCCCTTTGAAGCTAATCTCAGGGTCTGCCTCAACATCCAGTTGACCAATGATATTACCTGATTGCCTTGGTCTATCTTCTTCAGCTTCTTTCCTTGATACACCCTCCCCAAAAAGACTTTGAAACAAGAAGTCTAGGATGTTCACATCAATGTGAACTTGAGGAGGTTGCTGAGTAGGAACAATTACAAGAGAGGATGGTGAGTCCTCAATGTCCATACTCCTTGAAAAACTCCCAGGTTCTGTGATTGTAGTGACTTTCTCCCCTTTTTGGTAGCATCACCTTCTTGTATAGGTGAGCTAGGAGTTAGGTCAGCCACATCCTCAGGTTCTTGTGTTCCTGGTTGAGCTCTTCTTAAAGGACTCTCAGCTAGTTTTTCCTTAAGATAAGATATCTCAAGTTGCTGATCATTGACCCTATATTATAAGGTAGTCACTTGAAATTCAAGATGACTAACCTTTGAGACTAAGTACGTGCATGTTTGTGTCAGCTGTTGCACTTTTAGTCTTAGATTCCCCTCATCTCCATCAGAAGAATCATGGGGGGATAAGAGAATTGGACCTAGATCCTCACTCTCATCACCAGCATGGGGTTCTTGGCTGCTGGATTTCCTCTACTCATTGATAGCCTCAGATGAAGTGTCAATGGGCTGAGTTGCCATGGTTGAGGTCTTAATGATGTAATCACTTGCAAAAGTGAGAGCCTCTTCCATATGGATCCCCTGAACAAGTTCAGAAGGACCCACCTCAGCAATGGGTGACTGATGTGGGATAGACATAGGTAATTCAGAAGCACTCCTCTTTCTTTGAGTAGGGGAGGGATAGAGAGATTCATGATGCTTACTGAAGCCTAAGTCCTCATCAGTATAGAATTCAAGGTTGGGAATTTGGGTATTTAAGTCCAAAGGCTGGGGATGGTAACTGTCCCCTGAAGGTTTTTCACTTGAGTGTTGAGACTCAGAGTGAAGGCTTAAGGCATTTTGGCTTATGAGCTCATCAGGCTGATCATGAGGAACATCAGCACTGATTCTTGAAGATATGGGAGTGGTTTGCTCCTTAGGAGAAGTGGGAGCTCTAGTATCCACTTCTTCCTGTATGGGTGAGTATATGGGGACCTGCACAGACTCAATAGCTTGAGCAGGGGTTCGTTTGGATTTTCTTTGGTAGGTGAGGATGATTTGAGGCTGTTTTGGTGGTTGAGATGTAGAAGGTGTGGGTTCAACACTAGCTTGTGTTGCTAGGTTGTCACCTTGAGCAATGAGCTCTAACATTTTGGAGACCAGGGCTGTTTCTACCCTGAGAAGCCTACAGTTGGCTTCTTAATAATCTTAAAGATGCCTGGCTTCATCTGTCCCAATTTAAGAATAGTATTTGTTTCCCTCAACTGTGATCCAAGTTCACAGTTGAGAATGTGTTGAACATATCTAGGAAACACATAGTATTCTAAGGAGTCCAAGTTAGCAAGCAAGTTTGTGTAAACAAATTATGAGTACCTGAACTTGACCCCTTGTACCATTTCATGAACTATAAAGGAGAGATCCTCAGGAATCTGGTCCCACCCACCATGCTTGTTGGACAAGCTGTGAATCACTACATGGAGTAGGTATTTCCACTGAAATGAGACCTTCCCTTTCCTAAAGGTCTTTACAGAGAAATCTCCCTCATAGCCCATCTGCTCAAATGAATAGTTACAGCTTCCTTTGGGAAAGACAGTTCACCTTCTTCATCATCCAGCTAAAGATGGGTTTTGATGATGCTGGAGTGATAAAGACTGTCCTCCCCTGTATTGTGGCAGACAATGCCTTCTCCCCATCCATAATAACCTCTTGACATGTCCTCCAAAAGTCAAGCAGGTGATCCTCATAAAGAATAGGATCAATGGTGAGTGAGGTGTAGTAGTTGATAGAGCAAGAAAACAGCAAACCTCTGAGAAACTATCATCTTTCTCAGAGTGCAACAAGGCAACTTGATTGTGCTGCCTATGGAATTGCATCGAGAAATTTAGGTTGTTTCTGTTTGGAATGTTGGTCATTTTGAAAAGCTTTAAGGATGAAGAAAGGTGAAAAGCAAAAGTGGTTTCAGAGAGATCAAATTTGAGGTATGGGTGAATTTTGGAGCAGGTAGAGGAAAGAGGTGTAACCGTTGGATATTTGTATGAATTTGGATTTGGGAAAAGTTAATGAAAAAGGATAAACTTTGAAATCCATTGTGTTGGTCCCACCTCTGAAAAGTAGTTTGCTTTTTGCCCAAAAAGTAGTTTTCTTGGAATTCTAAGAAATCTTCCAAAGATAATTTATCTTCAGAAGTTTTGACCATGAAGGGTATTTTGCTTCGGAAGTTTTAACCAGAAAGCTTCCGAAGGCAAATTTTGCCTCCAAAAATATTTCAAAGATTTTGAGGAATTTTGCAACTTGTGTAAAATTCTAAAAAAATCTAAGGAATATCTTAAAAGAATTTTCTTCCAAAAAGAAACTAGGGCTTATTATGGTGATAGAATAGACAACATAGAACACACATAGTTTTAGAAATAATATGATTAAGTTTTTAAGAAAAGCTATTCAAAGTTGATCATCCCAATAGCTGATATAAGATATTTAAATCTCTGTTCATCATAGGCTTTTGTGAACAGATCAGCATATTATTCATCTGTATGTACTTTGATTAGTTTGATTAATCCCTTTTCAAAATTATCTCTAATCAGATGATACCTGATGTTGATGTGCTTAGTTCTTGAGTGCTGCACTGGATTTTCTGTGATTGAGATAGCACTGTTGTTGTCTATGTGAATGGGAGTCTCTTTGAAGTTGAATCCATAGTCTAGCATCTGATTTTGAATCCAAAGCACTTGAGCACAGCAGCTTGCAGCAGCAATGTATTCAGCCTCAGCAGTTGGTGCAGATACACAGGATTGTTTCTTGCATTGCCAAGAGACTATCCCTCCACTAAGAAATTGACATCCCCCTGATGTAGACTTTGCAGTCATATTGCATCCACCATAATCACTATCTGTATATGCATACAGATTGAAGTCAGAATTTTTAGGATACCAAAGGCCAAGAGATGGGGCTCCTTTAAGGTATCTTAGAATTCTTTTGACAGCGGTTAGGTGTGACATCTTGGGGTTCGCCTGATATCTTGCACAGATGCACGTGGCAAACATAATATCTGGCCTGCTAGCTGTAAGATACATAAGAGACCCAATCATAGCCCTGTAGAGATGTTCATCAACACACTCCCCCTCAAGATCAGGTCTAAGGGAGTGGTTTCTAGCTATGGGTGTCTTAGCAACCTTACATTCAGTCATGTTGAACCTTTTAGTATGTCTTGCACATACTTTGACTGATTTATGAAGATACCATTGTCAACCTGCTTCACTTGAATCCCTAGAAAGAAATTGAGTTCCCCCATGGCACTCATTTCAAATCTATCCTTCATCAGCTTCTCAAAGTCTTTGCAGAGCTTTGGATTAGTTGACCCAAAGATGATATCATCTACATATACTTGAACTAGCATTATGTCATTTCTTGTTCCTTTGATGAAGAGAGTTCCATCAATGGTACCCCTTTTGTAGCCATGCTGACAGAGATACTGAGATAGAGTCTCATACCACTTTCTTGGTGCCTGATGTAGCCCATAGAGAGCTTTGTCAAGCTTGCAGACATAATCAGGATGATCAGGATCTGCAAAGCCAGGTGGTTGTTTGAGATACACCTCTTCATCAATCACTCCATAAAGAAAAGCACACTTGACATCAAGTTGATAGACCTTGAAGTTCTTGGATGCAGCAAAAGCTAGGAATATCCTGACAGCTTTAAGTCTTGCTACTGGAGCAAAGACATCAGTGTAATCAATTCCTTCTTCTTGAGTATACCCTTGAATAACTAGTCTAGCCTTGTTCTTGATGACAAGTCCTCTATCATCCTTCTTATTCCTGAAGACCCACTTTGTACCTATGGTAGTCTTCCCATAAGGAAGAGGACATAGATTCCAAACCTTTTGTCTCTTGAATTGCAGCAACTCCTCTTGCATAGCTTCAACCCAACTTCCATCCTTTAGAGCTTCATCAATCTTCTTTGGCTCTATTTGGGATAAGAAACAAGAGTGAAGACAGATATTTGCATTATGAGACTGTCCTCTTGTTCTTACACCAGTACCAACATCTCCAATGATGTTTGTAGAGGGGTGAGACTTGTGGATCCTTAGTTGAGGAATCACAGCAAGTTGTTTAGACAGATTCAAATTAGAAAAATTCTGATCTGGCAAGGAGGATTCACCCTCTACAGCAGCACACCAATCAAGATTAACTTGATCCAATGAGTGTGTGACATCATTGAGATTTTCATCAATGGGATGGTTCTCAGCATCAAGAAATTCTTGATCACTGTCACCACCACCATGTTCTCCGACATTTGAAGTTTCTACATTTGAGTTCTGTGCCTCAACACTGGAAGATGAAGGCAACTCAGATGTATCAGCAGGATGTGTCATTGATATGCTGGTAGAAGCTTCATTTGCAGGATTAGTTACCACTGGAGCTGGAGATATGTTGCTTGAAGATCTTCTCAGCTCAATTCTTGGATCAGGATCACCTGTAGGTAATATATCTGTGGTTCCTGAAACATGCTCACAAGATTTGTTAAAACAGTTGGTAACTAAATCAAGATCAAACAGCCAATCTAGACCAGAACCTTTCACACTGGGTGTGTGTTCATTGAAAGTCACATTGGCTGACTCCTCAACTACTCTAGTTCTGAGATTGTATACTCTATAAGCTTTAGCATGAGAAGAGTATCCAATGAAGTGTCCATCATCTGATTTCTCAGCAAACTTGGCTATATGATCTTTGGTATTCAAGATGGTACAAGGACATCCAAAAGACCTGAGAAAACCAATGAAAGGTTTCCTCTTGTGCCAAAGTTCATAAGGAGTCTTACCATGTGTCTTAACTACTAAAACTCTGTTTTGCACATAGCAGGCAGTGTTGACTGCCTCTGCCCAGAAGGTGATGGGCAGTTTAGAGTCATACAACATAGTTCTTGTAGCTTCAATTAGTGTCCTGTTTCTCCTCTCAGCAACTCCATTTTGCTGAGGGGTCCTGGGAGCACTATATTGTCTTGTAATACCCTTTTCATCACAAAATGTATCAAGTATTTGATTTTTGAACTCAGTTCCTTGATCACATCTTATGGTTTGACCTTGTGATCACATTGATTCTCAATCTTTAAGATGAAATTCTTCAGAATCTCAGGGGTCTCATCCTTAGTTCTAAGGAAAAATACCCATGTGAATCTTGTAAAGTCATCTGTGATCACCAAACAGTAAGAGGTCCTTCCTAAACTCATTACATTGGTGGGGCCAAAGAGATCCATATGTAACAAGTGTAGGAGTGTAGTGATGGAATTTCTTTCCTTAGGCTTGTGAGATACCTTGTGTTGCTTCCCTTTCAGGCATGCAACACAATGATCATCACTTGTAAACTCTATTTTTGGTATTCCAGTTACCAAATCATTCTTAATCAATTTATTCATGTTCTTAAAGTTTACATGGCACATTCTTTTATGCCAAAGGAAAGATTCATCACTATTTGCTTAGATAGAAAGCATGAAACTTCTCCTGAGGGAGATGTTTCTTGCAAATCCATCTTGTACATGTTCCCTTTCCTGGGGGCTCTGAGTAGGATGTGCTCATGAGGAATGAACACCCCAGGCTTGAGAACAATGCACTCATGCTCAGTAAATACCATGTTATGACTCTGATCACAAAATTGTGATACACTCAAAAGATTGTATCCAAGCTCTTTGACAAAGTTTACCTTGTCAATGCTGAGCTTACCATTTATGACCTTGCCCCTTCCAGTAATGTAACCACCAGCATCTCCTCCAAAAGCAACTGGCCCTCCATCAATTCTTTCAAACTTTTAGAGTAGTGACCTATTGCCTGTCATGTGCCTGGAACAACCACTGTCAATGATCCACACATTTTTGTTTGTCTGTAGCTATTCCTGCATAAAGAGATAGCTAGTTACATTTGGAAACCCAAGCCTCATTGGTCTTGGGCTCATTTAAAACAGTTGAAGATAATGCAACAGTAATAGATCCTATGGTTGTGCTTTGAGGATCTTGAGCTGTCGTTGATGAAGAACCTTCAGTCTTTTGGTCTTTCTTTGACTTCCACACCACCTTTGGAAGTTTAGACTTGACCTTTAATACTTCAGAAGCCTTTGAGACTTTAGAAGTTTTGATGACTGATCCTTTGGAAGATCTTGCCTTTACTGCAGCAAGTTTTAGTACTTTGGAAGCATTCCTTTCTTCCGAGACCATATCTTCTTCCGAAGGCAGTTTTCCACTTGCCTTCTTCTTCATCTTGGAATTCTTGAAAGTCTCTTTGTTTATCATGTGAAGAGTACCCTTAGGATTGTATGGACAATCCTTAGCCAAATGAGAAGTACTCTCACACATGACACACTTCAGATTCTTCTTTCCAAGAGTCTTCTTCATGGTAGAGCACTGACTTTGGTCACATCCCATCTCCATCTTCACCTTTGCAGGAGCTGAGACAGTTCTTTTATGTTGAGAACTATTCTTGGAGTTGGATGGTCCAGGTTGTGCAGCAGTAACACACAACAGATCAGTCTTCTTCTTGTTGCTGAGATGAGTTGCACATGAACCAGATTTCATGTCATCAGTCTTAACTACTTCAAACCCTGCAGAGATGAAAACTTGTTTCTGCTTAGAGTCAAAAGTAGCCTTGATCTCTTGAGCCTTCCTTGTTTTCTTTTGGCTTTCCTGATCTAGTTCTTTCTTCTTGACTTAGTCATCCCAATAGTTTTACTCTCCTCAGAGCTTTTCTTCACTCAAACCAAAGTCATTCTTCACCATCTCTTCTTCATCCTCTTCAGTCAAAGGATCTATGAAGGGAAGCTCATCTTCACAAGTTCCACACCTGGGAGATCTTACAGATAAGATGGTGTGTGGAGGAGCTATTCACTAGATCCCAGTCTCTGCTTGTTCTGATAACACACTTTTGCATGCAAGGATGAGGATATTATGTTCTTGAAGGTATCTTCTTCAAGAACACAATTTTCTGCCTTAGCTTTGTGATCACAAGCTCAGCTGGCATTCAGTTAACTTAGCTATGAGATCTTTGATCTGAGTCCTGTAATTTGTTAGCTCATGTTTAAGAGTTGAAATGGTTTTCTCTAAATCTTCTATTTTAAGTTTATAGTCATTTTCAGCTCTTTTAAAATCAGCTTTCAAGATGTTTAAGGACTCAAGGTCAGATCTCATCTCTAAGTTATATGACCTGTATCTATTAACTTTAGCAATACATTCAGAAGAGCAAAGATTTTCCAATACCTTGGCTTCATCATGATCTGCCATGAGAGCTTGGTTTGGAGATGCATCTTCTATCTGAAAGCTCCAGTCAAAGCCTCCCTCTTCAACAGCAACTGCAGCCTGTTGCTTTGGGTTCTCATTCTGGTGAACTTTCTCAGTGTAGTTTGGTCTGGTTTGTGTCTGGCCACCATTTGTTCTTGGTGCCTTACACTTTCTTGCAAAGTGCCCCATCTGGTTACAGTTGTAGCACTTTACCTTGCTTTTGTCCAGCCCAAACTTTCCACTGGATGTATTGCTCGGAAATCTTCTCCCAGTCCTCTTGTAGAACTTCTTGGCCCTGTGAGTGAGAAGAGCCATTTGCTGAACTATCTCCATATACTCCAGATCATCTGGATGGATACAGTCCAAGTCTTCAAGAGTGAAGAGAAGGTTGCCAGAGGTTTCATCAGCTGAGACAAAGGCATGAGAAGAACTTGTCTCTTGGAAGGGACTTCCGTGAGTGTCGCTTTCTCTTGGTGTCTCTGGAAGAGTGATGAAAGGCCCTTTTTGTGAGTTGTCAGGGTAGCATAACACCTGATGTTGTGGTTCAATGCATTCCCTTTCATTCACATGAAGAGCTGAACTCAGTTGGTTATTGGAGTTACCAGAGGAATTTTGCATGTTCATCTCCATCTGGAATGCACTCAGGATACCATATAACTCTGTAAGAGTAAGAGTTTTAAGATCCGAAGTTCTCTTGATCACAACACAATAATGTGTCCATAGTTTAGGAAGAGAAGACATGAACTTCCTTAATATGTCCCTGTTCTCAAGAGTTACTCCAATATCCACTAGAGTGTCCACTATCTCAACATACCTGAAGTATTGTTGAGTCAGTGTCTCACCAGCCTTGAAGGTGAAATTTTCGAACTACTGCTTCAAGAGATCCTTCTTGTTTTCTTTAGTTTCTTTGGATCCTTCATACATGAGCTTCAGTGCTTCCCATAGATCTTTAGCTGTCTTGCACTTCTTGAAGCCTCTGTAGATAGAGTTCGGAAGAGCAGTTTGAAGACAAGTCATGGCCCTTTGATCAAGCTCTATTCTCTTCCTATCTTCTTCTGAGTAATCATCTACATCTTTAGGGATAATACGATTACCAGTAGCAGAAGTAGTGCTTGGTATGAAGGGACCGTTGATAACTGAGTCCCACATCCTTGAATCTTGACACTTGATGAAGCCTTCCATTCTTGTGCACCATGTGTCAAAATCTTCAGGAGTTATCCGTGGGGACTTAGTCATAGTACCAGTTTCCATATCAGCTTTAGAAAGAGCTGCCATTTGAGTTGTTAAGTATTTTGTGTGTGTGAGGGATCTTAAGATGGTGAGATCTTATATCAAGAGCCTGGATGCTCTGATACCAAATGCAGGACCGGGGTAAGGGTTAGCACTTACAACACAACAACACAATGAGGAGAGTGTATTAGAATACTTAACAGATCAAATGGGGAACCGGTTATGATGATGCTATGAACACACGAGTAACTTCAGAAAGAAAAGATAACAACACAAGTGGTTGGTTTTCAAGGATGTTTTATATTGCTTCGCAAATTCAAGTTACAAGTATTCAGCATACATACATTACAAGACTTTGAGATACTATATAATACAACCTAAAGACGGCCATACTTTGAAGGCCAGCTGGATACACGAATTAGATAACACAATCCATGTAGAGTCAAAAGGCAGATTTGCCTTTTGGCTAGTGACTATGACATGCCATAGCTCACATCCTAATATATTACAAAAAGGATAAAGGTACATAAAGTAGAAAGGTTTGACCCAAGACCTCAATGTACAGTTTTCCTAAAGCATGGACCTTTTCACCAACTCATATAAGTTGGTGACCAACCAGAGTGGGCAGCGACAAAGTGGTTCAGCTTTGTAGAAAAAGTACATCAGATAAAGCATGTATGATAAAAGTCTTCGGAAGAATCTGTCTTGGTTTCTTGGCTTCAGCAGACTTTGTCTTGAAGCTAAGAAAGACTTCATTTCTGGCTTCTGAGGATATTGGTCTTGGCTATGAAAGATTTTACATTTGAAATGTTTCTGAATTGGTGTAAAACTTTCGTAGCTATATTACTTCATGTTCTGTGCAGCATGCAGAACTTGATCATTTCATAGAACTACTGAAAGAAGAACTGTCACAACTACTGAGAAATACTTCTTCAGTTGTTGTGATTAACTACTGAAGAAGGATCATCACAACTACTGAAGAATACTTCTTCAGCTGTTGTGATAACTACTGAACAAATACTTCTTCAGCTATTGTGATAACTCTTGAAGGATCTTCACAACTACTGAAGAATACTTCTTCAGTTGTTGTGACAACTACTGAAAACTGTCTTCAGACTTTGTCTTCAGACTTTGTCTTCAGTTGATATCTTCAGCTGATGTCTTCAGCTATTGTCTTCAGCTGTTACCTTTAGCTGTTGTCTTCAGTTGATGTCTTCAGCTGATGCCTTCAGCTGTTACCTTCAGCTGTTGTCTTCAGTTGATGTCTTCAGCTGTTGTTTTCAGCTGATGTCTTCAGCTGTTACCTTCAGCTGTTGTCTTCAGCTGTTGTCTTCAGCTGTTGTCTTCAGCTGTTACCTTCAGCTGTTGTCTTCAGCTGATGTCTTCAGCTGTTGTCTTCAGCTGTTACCTTCAGCTATTGTCTTCAGCTGATGTCTTCAGCTGATGTCTTCAGCTGTTGTCATCAGTAGATGGTTTCAAGAGTGTTTTGGCTGCATCAGACTTCTAGGAATCTTTACAGGCCTCCTCATCCTCTTCATTAGGTTGATCGGGAATCGGATCGTCTAAAACATATGATCATTTCTCTTGCTTGAGAACAATTCTCAAGTTTTGAAACCAATCAATAAAGTTATTATGGTTTAGACGCTCCTTTTGGAGAATGGTCCTTAGTGATGGTGAGTGAGCGGACGGGATTTCATTTTCATTATTGTTGGTGGCCATCTACAAAATTTTAACAAAGTTCAATTTTAGTATTTACGATATTGTCCATATTTTAATAATTAAAGCCCTTTTATGTGTCTTACACAATTTTAAAACTCTAGAATCCAACGTTACATTTAAATAGTGGTTAGGTGACCTTTATCCCATTATTTAAATTAACAAGGTAGTCAACGTTTTGACAATTGCAACCCTTTGCAACTACTAGGGTATGGAATCGACTTAAACATCATATGTGTGGTCGGCACGTTTATCCCATCAACACCTTTGTAAACCATATTATAGGTGATCCATTAAACATGGTTTGTAAATCAAGTTACCCTACTTACACACACATGTGAGTTTACCAACATAAGTGGTTAGGTGATCTTTATCCCACAAATATGGTATCCCCACCTCAAATCACAAGTTCCTTCAAAATGGTTAGGTGACCTTCATCCCATTAAGAGTTTCTAAGTGACTCAAGTGTTGTGCAAAAGGATGGTGTTTAACTTGTTTATAAAAGAAATCTTAAGTTTTCATAATACTAGGTTAGAAAACTCTTGCTTAGAGCTCTTCCAAGAAATTGCTCCTCCATTCAAGATGAAAATGTACCCCGATTGTGATCGTGAGTCATCCCGATCAGTTTGGAAACTCGCATCCGTGTAACCCTTTACTACGAGTTCCTCCTCACAAGATCCATAGATTAGGAACATATCTTTGGTCCTCCTTAGGTACTTAAGTATGTTCTTAACAGCCATCCAATGACTGTTTCTAGGATTTTGTTGGTATCGACTTGTCATGCTCAAAGCGCATGACACGTCCGGTCTAGTGCATATCATTGCATACATGATGGATCCTATAGCATACGCATACGGGATTCCCTTCATTTTGTCTTGCTCATCATTTGAGCTTGGACATTGAGTCTTACTTAATATCGTTCCTCTTTGAATAGGTATGGTACCTTTCTTAGAGTTTTCCATCTTGAACCTTTTCAAGATCTTATCAATGTATGCACTTTGATTCAAACCTATCAACCGCCTTGATCTATCCCTATAGATCTTTATTCCTAAAATATAGGCGGCTTCACCAAGATCCTTAATGGAGAAACAATTTCCAAGCCAGGCTTTTACACCTTCCATGGTTGGAATGTCATTTCCAAATAGTAGGATGTCATCGACATACAATACTAGGAAAATGATAATGCTCCCACTAGCTTTCTTATATACACATGCTTCATCAGCATTTTTGATGAACCCAAATTTGATTAATTTTTCATCAAAACGGTGATTCCAACTTCTTGATGCTTGCTTCAATCCATAGATTGATTTCTTTAACTTGCATACTTTATTAGTATGCTTTTGATTGACAAAAACTTCAGGCTGAGCCATATAGACATCTTCCTCAAGATATCCATTCAGAAAAGCGGTTTTGACATCCATTTGCCAAATCTCATAATCATAATGAGCAGCTATGGCAAATAGTACCCTAATAGACTTTAGCATTACAACGGCTGAGAAGGTCTCATCATAATCAACCCCTTGAGTTTGAGTGAAACCTTTTGCTACAAGTCTAGCTTTATAAGTATCCAAGTTTCCATGCATGTCGGTTTTCTTCCTGAAAACCCACTTACTTCCAACTATCTTGGAGTTAAGAGGTGGTTCAACCAAGTCTCATACTTGGTTGTCATACATGGATTGCATCTCAACATTCATGGCTTCAAGCCATTTGTCACAATCCAATTGGACGTTGCATCACGATAGGTGGTTGGTTCATCGGAATCTACGACATAGCATCCATCTACGAAAAATCCATATCTTTCAGGTGGATTACTAATTCTATCAGATTTGTGAATGTTTTGTGTGTATTGATCAACCATTTGATCATCCTCAACATCCTCATGCTGAGTGCTAGTGTCAACCAATCGTGTATCAGTTTTTGGTTCTTGATCCTCCTCAAGATCCACTGTTCTACCGCTAGTTCCTTCCGTAAGGAACTTAGCTTCTAAGAACTCAGCCTTCTTGCCAACAAACTCCTTTTGTTCCAATGGATCATAGAAATAATATCCCATAGAATCTCTAGGATATCCAATGAAGATACACTTAGTGGAATGGCTTTCTAACTTGTTAGATGTTGGAGTCTTAACATAAGTCTCACAACCCCATACTTTAAATATGATAGTGATGGAACTCTTCCATGCCATATTTCAAAAGGTGTCGTTTCCACTTTCTTGGTTGGGGCTATATTCCAAATACGAGCCGCCGAGAGCAAGCGAAACCCCAAAATGATAGAGGCAATAAGCATCTAGCCATCATTGATCGAACCATATCCAATAGATTTCGCCACTCCGCTCGGACACGCCATTATGTTGTGGCGTTTCAGGTGGAGATAGTTATGAGATAATACCACAACTTCTAAGGTGATCTCTAAAAGCATCACTTAGGTATTCACCTCGTCTATCGGTGCGGAGAATTTTTATTTTCTTTTTGAGTTGATTTTCTACTTCATTTTGGAAGATTTTGAACATTTCAAAAGTTTCGTCTTTGTGTCTTAACAAGTACACATAACCATATCGACTATAGTCGTCGGTAAAGGTAATGAAGTATCTTTCATGGTACCTAGTCATTGGCTTAAAAGGACCACATACATTCGAATGTATGATGCCTAATAAATCTTTTGCCCTTTCGGATTTGCCACTATAAGGTGCCTTAGTCATTTTGCCTTGTAACAAGATTCACATACATCAAATGAATCATATTCACTTGCTTTTAAAAGACCGTTCTTTGAAGTGTTTGTATACGCTTCTTGTTTATATGACCAAGACGGCAATGCCAAAGATAGGTATCACTCAAATCTAATTGAGTTTCTTAGTGGTGGTTTGGTACAATGAGCTATCATATAATGTGTTTTCACGAACCAATTCATAAATACCATTAATGGGGATAGCTTTAAAATAAAATAAGCCATTTAAAGAAACATGAATTTTATTTTCAATAAATGTTAAAACATAACCATATTGTCTTAATTGGGAAACAGAAATAATGTTCCTAGTCAAACTAGGAGCATACAAAATATTGTTGAAAATTGCTTCCAAACCATTTGGAAGCTTTAAGATGTAGTCCCCTCGGCCTTCAACTTGAACTTTCGCCTCATTCCCCATGTAGAGGCTAACATCCCCTTTCTTGAAGTCCTTACTTCTTTTGAACCCCTGCAATAAGTTGCAAATGTGAGTTCCACATCCGGTATCCAATACCATGTGTTAGAGGATATTAAATTTAGATCAATATGAATCATGTAAATTGTACCTGAGGTTTGCCCGGCATCCCTCTTGGCTTGTAACTCTTTGAGATGGACTGGACAATTCCTTGCCCAATGTCCAATCTCCCCACACTTGAAGCATGGGTCATTTGAAGAAACCTTTTGCTTCTTCTCCGCTTGTTTTGGTGGTGGCACTCTTACCACTCCCTTCCCCTTTCCCCTAACGTACCCTTTCCCCTTGGCAACATTTGCCTCGGGTGCGGGGTGAGGCCTCTTCTTATTCCACCTTCATTGATGGTGAGAACGGGTAAAACCTTTTTACCCATGGCCGCCTTGGCAGTTTTAAGCATAGAGTGAAGCTCACTTATGTTCTTGTCCCATCCGTTCATGTTATAATTCATGATAAAGTTGTCAAACCTCTTTCATAAAGAGTTGAGGATCAAATCCGTAGCCAACTCTTTCGAGACGGGACAATTCAGCCTTTCAAGGTGGTCAATGTGGCTTTTCATCTTAAGCACATAAGATGAAACAGATTGGGTGTCATCCATACGACATACATGGAGTGCTCGAATCGTTTCGAAGCGCTCTACCCTTGCTTGTTGTTGGAACGTTTCCTTCAACTGGGTAATCATGTGGTACGCTCCATGATGTTCATACTCCAGGAGTCATACTTGCCAACATGACGCAAGACACTTCGACCGAGTCCTCAGTGTATTTCACCCAATTCATAAAGGCCTTGCAGGACCGGGTGAAGGGTTAGCACTTACAACACAACAACACAATGAGGAGAGTGTATTAGAACACTTAACAGATCAAATGGGGAACCGGTTATGATGATGCTATGAACACACGAGTAACTTCAGAAAGAAAAGATAACAACACAAGTGGTTGGTTTTCAAGGATGTTGTATATTGCTTCTCAAATTCAAGTTACAAGTATTCAGCATACATACATTACAAGACTTTGAGATACTATATAATACAACCTACAGACGGCCATACTTTGAAGGCCAGCAGGATACACGAATTAGACAACACAATCCACGTAGAGTCAAAAGGCAGATTTGCCTTTTGGCTAGTGACTATGACATGCCATAGCTCACATCCTAATATATTACAAAAAGGATAAAGGTATATAAAGTAGAAAGGTTTGACCCAAGACCTCAATGTACAGTTTTCCTAAAGCATGGACCTTTTCACCAACTCATATAAGTTGGTGACCAACCAGAGTGGGCAGCGGCAAAGTGGTTCAGCTTTGCAGAAAAAGTACATCAGATAAAGCATGTATGATAAAAGTCTTCGGAAGAATCTGTCTTGGTTTCTTGGCTTCAGCAGACTTTGTCTTGAAGCTAAGAAAGACTTCATTTCTAGCTTCTGAGGATATTGGTCTTGGCTATGAAAGATTTTACACTTGAAATGTTTCTGAATTGGTGTAAAACTTTCGTAGCTATACTACTTCTTGTTCTGTGCAGCATGCAGAACTTGATCATTTCATAGAACTACTGAAAGAAGAACTGTCACAACTACTGAGAATACTTCTTCAGTTGTTATGATTAACTACTGAAGAAGGATCATCACAACTACTGAAGAATACTTCTTCAGCTGTTGTGATAACTACTGAAGAAATACTTCTTCAGCTGTTGTGATAACTCTTGAAGGATCATCACAACTACTGAAGAATACTTCTTCAGTTGTTGTGACAACTACTGAAAACTGTCTTCAGACTTTGTCTTCAGACTTTGTCTTTAGTTGATATCTTCAGCTGATGTCTTCAGCTGTTGTCTTCAGCTGTTACTTTCAGCTGTTGTCTTCAGTTGATGTCTTCAGCTGATGTCTTCAGCTGTTACCTTCAGCTGTTGTCTTCAGTTGATGTCTTCAGCTGTTGTTTTCAGCTGATGTCTTCAACTGTTACCTTCAGTTGTTGTCTTCAGCTGTTGTCTTCAGCTGTTGTCTTCAGCTGTTACCTTCAGCTTTTGTCTTCAGCTGATGTCTTCAACTGTTGTCTTCAGCTGTTACCTTCAGCTGTTGTCTTCAGCTGATGTCTTCAGCTGATGTCTTCAGCTGTTGTCTTCAGTAGATGGTTTTAAGAGTGTTTTGACTGCATCAGACTTCTAGGAACCTTACAGGCCTCCTCATCCTCTTCATTAGGTTGATCGGGAATCGGATCGTCTAAAACATATGATCGTTTCTCTTTCTTGAGAACAATTCTCAAGTTTTGAAACCAATCAATAAAGTTATTATGGTTTAGACGCTCCTTTTGGAGAATGGTCCTTAGTGATAGTGAGTGAGCGGACGGGATTTCATTTTCATTATTGTTGGTGGCCATCTACAAAATTTTAACAAAGTTCAATTTTAGTATTTACGATATTGTCCATATTTTAATAATTAAAGCCCTTTTATGTGTCTTACACAATTTTAAAACTCTAGAATCCAACGTTACATTTAAATAGTGGTTAGGTGACCTTTATCCCATTATTTAAATTAACAAGGTAGTCAATGTTTTGACAATTGCAACCCTTTGCAACTACTAGGGTATGGAATCGACTTAAACATCATATGTGTGGTCGGCACGTTTATCCCATCAACACCTTTGTAAACCATATTGTAGGTGATCCATTAAACATGGTTTGTAAATCAAGTTACCCTACTTACACACACATGTGAGTTTACCAACATAAGTGGTTAGGTGATCTTTATCCCACAAATATGGTATCCCCACCTCAAATCACAAGTTCCTTCAAAATGGTTAGGTGACCTTCATCCCATTAAGAGTTTCCAAGTGACTCAAGTGTTGTGCAAAAGGATGGTGTTTAACTTGTTTATAAAAGAAATCTTAAGTTTTCATAATACTAGGTTTGAAAACTCTATATACCTTATATTTGCATGCTTTCAAATACAAGGTATCCTATAGTTCATTTTTTAATAAAAACTCTTTTATTAAAATCATTAATCCTTTTAATAACCTTTTATTAACTACTTAATGATAAAGAACCATCAATTTTCAGCTTGTTAAGTTTGTTAATGAGTTTGTTATGCATATCCAAATATCAACCAACAACCATACAACAAACAACCAAACAAGCATAATCATACAAACATAAGTGCATAACCATAGCCACTAAGTTGACTACACTTGTTTGCCATCAAAAGTGTTGTCATAAGGTCTTTCCTAAGGGTTAAATAATGACACATCATATGTGTCCATGAACTCCCACTTGAATCCACATCCAAAGCTTCAAGTGTCCATGCCTTTTATGTCCATCTTTGGGTCTTCATCTTGTACATCTTCCTTTTACAAAATTATATCCTAATACAATTTTCTAATAAAAGAAGTGCACCTAATCTATTTATTACATAACCAAATGAATAAATAATTACAACCCAAATTACAAACACAAATATTACAACCCTTTCAAAGCAAAACAACATGACAAATCACAAGCAACCAAAACCAAATCATCATAAGGTCTAGGCTATGTTATGCACCAAAATTATGTATCATATACAACATCCAAGAACAACAATGAATCCCATATTTCAGCCCTAATTTTCGGCCAACACAAACCCAAAATCTAGGGTTTTGTCCAAACACAATAATCAACCATTTGACATCCTTCTTTCAAGGTTTAATCACAAGCATGTAAGACATAACCTTGAAAGATATGGGATTCATTATATCATCACAAAACAGCCCCTATTAGGTTGTTAAAACCCCATAGAACCAATTTTACAAGGACTATTGAAGCTAGTTATCCACATATCCGGCTCTAGATGCCAATGTTGGGTTTGTTAGACTCAATATCAAAGTTGTTTAACCATTTAAACATGAAAATGCAGCGGAATCAAACCTTAATAATATGTTTTATAAACTGAAAATTAAGCTATATTTTGTATCATTAACGAACCCAATATCATAGGATCAAACATATATGTATGAACTAGCTATCAAGATGAAACAACAACCCAAAAACAACACATACAAACTACCTTTGTAGAGCTGCTGAAAAACATGTGATTTGATGAAGATGGGGTTGTTCTTGAATGACCAAACACCAAGAAGAGGTGTCCTCAAGCTACCATACCTTCAATCATTAAGCAAGCACCCTTTTGCTAGGATTTTGGACACCAAAACTGACCAAGGGCAAGCTGCAAATCCGAATTTCAGCTTGTGTTTCTTCAAGAAGTTAGAGAGGAAAAAAGGTTTTGATGGTCCTTTGCATGTATGAGAGAGAGAGAGAGAGGACGGAATGTGTGTGTAATCAATGATAACTCTTACCAAGACAAAATGAAACACACCCTAAAAGGGGCGGCCGAAGTCCCTCTTCAAAAAGGGTTTCCCCCCCCCCCAAAAAAAATTTTATAAACGTTTGTTTTAACTAAATACTTGTTGAGTTATGAAATTTACTTTTAATTTTATAACTCATACACACACACTTATATTATTTAATGTTATTTAACTAATCTAAATAACATTACAAATAATATTCTTTAACCAAATATCCTTATAAGTTGTTCCATCTCATATGCAATTTATTTAGAAAACCTATTTTCTAAATTGGTGTAATTATTTAGTTGCATGATCATATCATCAACTAAATAAAATAGGTGTTTGCTAAGCTTTTTATTGGGTATGACCCGACTTGGATCATAACGTACTAACCACATCAATATTCTATGCGCCTTGGGCATAAAGAATCCAACAGAAATATCATACTAGCTTTGTGTTGGAGATTCAACTGCTTTAGGAGCTTGTTGCACTGTTGGAGAAACCTGCTCAATGGTTTGAGCAATTTGGATGTTGGAAGAAGATGATCGTTGTTGTTGAGTGTTGGGTACGGGATCGACAGATAGGGTTACTTTATTAGCTTCAGACTCATTTCATTTTTCTTCTTTGTTTAGAAGCCTGCCTTGACTTTTCTACATGAGAATTGTAAATTCTCATCTGCACCTTCTCTACTTCCTTTGCCTTAGAATCATTGCTTGTGTTCCTTAGCCTCAGTCTAGTTAGGTCAGCTATTTCAATTTTGTTAAATCAAACTAGTTGATTCCTTGAGTAGGCTAACCTTCCACTTGCTGATCTTATGATAAAGTATGTGTCTTTCTTCTGATCATATTCCCACTCCACTATTGGATCATAGGCTCATAGTGGAGTTTCAGATTTCCTAACCATATTCAGACTTGACTAATGACAATACCTTTTGAAGTAGCATCTTAGATTTGTCATTTCTACATCCAAAGATGCTAAGGCACTCAACATTTTGCTCTAAGATGTCAAGGGGCAGATCAAGTACTTTATTCTCATTATCATAGTACATGATCTCATAATTTGCCCACTTAACAGCAAATTTACTCATTTAAGACACATAACCAACACTCAAAACCTTGGTTCATTTGAGTATCTTCTCTTCCATCTCTAGGTCAATCACCCTTGCCTTTACCACTTTTTTGACACAATCTTCCTTGTCATTAGAGGTACTGGAGTCGGAATCGGGAGATGCAGGAGCATCAGTTAGCAGATGGGAAGACCTTAGGATAGTTTTCTTGGTCCTTGGTTGTTGTCTTTCCTATTGCTCTTTGGCTATTTCATACCTTGTTGGGTATTCTACCTTGGAAGAAATTGAAGATTTCAATATTATTAAAGTTGAAGACTTGAAGCACAAAATCAATAAAAATATTAGTCTAGGGTTTATTTTGTAAATATTGTAATCTCTAGATTAGTATATATTGTAACCTATGTCATCTTTATTGGGTGATTAATTCACCACATGTTAGGGTGAATTAGGGTTTCTCACCAACAACAATAAATCATCATCCCTCATGGATGATGAATTCAACATTAGATCATCATTCTTTTGAATGATGATTTCAACAATATATCAATAACATCAAGCATTAATCATCATGGTATGTGTTCTTCATGTTCATCATCATTATTATTTATATATTTTAGCATCTATTCATTGAATTCTTGTTATCATCAATATGAATCCTAAGATCCAAGCTCATGTTCACGTTCAAATCATGAACACACAATTGGTATCAGAGCGGGGTTGTGGTTTCATATTGATTGTAATGAGTTTCATGTTTAGTTTGCTGAAATTATTGGAGTTTTGAAGAAAGCAACTTCATCAACAATCAAATCAACATTCATGTTTGCGATTGCCTCAAGCTTCAAACAAACTAGGGGTTATTGCGGCCGAATGGGTTTCTTGTGGCCGATTGAAGATGCCCACATTAGGGCAGCCGAATGTAGGCAGCCAATTAGGGTTTCTTGCGGCCGATAAGGGCTGCTTGTGGTCGAATGGAGCTGCATGAATATGGGTGACGATTGTAGGCTGCAATGTGCAGCTGCCAAAGATGTCCCTTGCGAACCAAGGGAGCTGTCGAAGGCAGCCCATGCGAACCGAATAAAGGCTGCTGCTAGGGCTTCTTGCGGCCGAATGAATGCTCTTACGGATTAAGGTTTCTTCCGATTAAGGCTGCTCCCGAACCAATTGTGGCTGCCCAAAGAAGCTGCCGAATGGTTGAGGCTGCCGTGAGCAGCTCTTGCTCATTAGGAACGCCCTAATTAGGGTTGCCGAACCAAAGTTAGTTTGCGGGATCATTAGGGTTGAAACTTTAGGATTTGCAACCTAGGGTTGCAAATGGGCTCGGGAACTCAATTGGATTTGTTTCTTGGGCTCCATCATTAAACAAAAACATTAGTTGGAATTGGGCTCAATTATTGAAGATTGGGCTTATGATCAACAAACAAAATTGGCTTCGTATTTGGTACTCATCAACAAAAACAATAAGGACATCAAGTTACAAAATAGTTTTCTAAAGCTTTGAAGACATCGCTTCCGCATCAACAACAACATTCTTAGCATTGAACAACTATCCAACAAGAACAAGATCAAGCTTCAACTCACATTGGAAATCTACAATTTAGGGGGAGTATTGTTGGGTATTCTACCTTGGAAGAAATTGAAGATTTCAATATTATTAAAGTTGAAGACTTGAAGCACAAAATCAATAAAATATTAGTCTAGGGTTTATTTGTAAATATTGTAATCTCTAGATTAGTATATATTGTAACCTATGTCATCTTATTGGGTGATTAATTCCCACATGTTAGGGTGAATTAGGGTTTCTCACCAACAACAATAAATCATCATCCCTCATGGATGATGAATTCAACATTAGATCATCATTCTTTTGAATGATGATTTCAACAATAATATCAATAACATCAAGCATTAATCATCATGGTATGTGTTCTTCATGTTCATCATCATTATTATTTATATATTTTAGCATCTATTCATTGAATTCTTGTTATCATCAATATGAATCCTAAGATCCAGCTCATGTTCACGTTCAAATCATGAACACACATACCTTGGTAGCTCTCTAGCTGTAACCTTTTTTTATTTCTCTGATGTTCAGATCAAGAGTAGACATACTCATTGGTCCAATTGGTTTATAAAAGAAACCATAGAGCTTTAAGAACATCTTTATATGTTGCTTTCTTTAATCTATTGTCTGACTTTTTCTTCTTGTTTCTCTCTGACTTAGCTCTATTCTTCTTTCTAACTCTGCTAATTTCTCCATTATGTATCAGCTTGATCTTTCTCAACAGGGATCCATTCTATGACCTATTGAAGTTAAATCATTTCAATTAATTTGAGCTGCTAGTAGACTTCTTTCTTGATCTCTTTTCTCCCTTTTGTAAGATGAGACCTTTGTGTAGATTTAGAAGTTATGGCTACTAGACTTTCTGAGCAGTTGTCCCTTAAGTGCTTTCGATAGTTAGCCTAGATAACTTAGATGGCACTCTCTTGACAACTGGCCTTTGATTTGGTGGAGCTATTGATGCTGATGCATTGGGTTCTCCACTAAGGTTTCTTCTGTTTCTTATAACTATAGATTCTTTTGCACTTTTGATTAAGCCAATGATATTATTCCTTTTGAATGATTCTTGAGCTCTACCACATGAAGTTCAATAAGTTTATCTTCAACTTCTGTGGAAACAGCTCCACCTTTTTAGTTATCAGAAATCTAGACTTGCGGTTGTGAGACTTAATTTTAACTTATCTTCAGCATACATACGTATCTTACCCTTTTTCAGAGATAGAGATTGCAGTAGGTCTGTCTACTAAGGTCCAATAGGTACGCCTGATGACTCACCGGCTAACTTGGGATCATCGGTAGTTATCTGAACTCTCTCAGCATCCTTGGTGACTTCTAGGCCATCTGTTTCCACATTCACCTCAGAGTTAATTGGGGTTTTAGTTTTATATCCGGTTGACCAATATCACCTCAGCTGATTTTTAAGACTAGACTCAGGGTGTCCTTGTGATCTTTATGAAGTTGGGTCTCTTTAGCTTAAGAGTCACTTATGTCATTCCATGTCATCGTCTTTCATCTGGGTTGCTCTTGTATAAACCACCATTATTCGTGATGGTTCATATGCCGAATTAGCCCTCTTGTCTGGCTCTTTCGTAGTTGCATCAACAACTGATTTTTCAGCACTTCTGCAGCTTCTAAAAGTACTTTCAGTAGTGGTGCTTATTTTTCACCATGTGACATCAGATGCCTTAGGAGAGGCCTCAATCTCTAGCATAAGCTCCTTTTTATTGATTTTTTTTATCAGATCTTTCTTTTGAGAGAGAGAGTAAGAAGAAGTGTTGGACCTTTTTATTTCATCCATTCTTCTCTTTCTATGTTGAACCTTTTGGTTCATCTTACTCATCAACATTCTTGCTTCCATATGTGACATCAGATGCCTTGGGAGAGGCCTCAAGCTCTAGCATAAGCTCCTTTTTTATTGATTTTTTTATCAGATCTTTCTTTTTTGAGAGAGAGTAAGGAAGAAGTGTTGGACCTTTTATTTCATCCATTCTTCTCTTTCTATGTTGAACCTTTGGTTCATCTTACTCATCACATTCTTGCTTCCATCCCGTTCTTTTTTGAGCTATCATAGCCATACCTATCTAGAAGCTAATTCAGTTTAACTTTAGGTTCATATAGGGACTCATATTCTTTAGTCCATTAGCAAGAGAATGAGATGGTTGTGTAGATTATACAAACTTGATCAGCATATCCTGAAAGATGTCTTCAACTTCTTTAGTTGGTAGCATAATCTAATATTAGAGATGACATCGAGTAGGTAGAGGAAGACACATCCAAAGGTTCTTGTGGTACTAATTAAACTTGGAGGCCAAGGATGATGGATTGTTGAAGGTTAATGGTCTCTTGTAGTGATTCAACTTTGTGTCAAGATCCATTACCTTGGCTGCTGATTGTTGAAGAGTTGTAAGTTGTTATTCGAGTGAATTAACTCTTGTAGCTTAGTGTTAGAAAGTACAGAGTTGAGCTTCCATCTTAATGGCTCTATATGCTAAGGCCTTTAGTAAATAGTTCTCAAATTTGAGAACTGCGGCTCATTCATCATAACCTTGAAAACTTGCATTTACTGGTTGTAAGGAATTAAGTTTTTGGGCAAGCTCAAGGTTATGGGTGAATTTATATATTTGATCTAGGCTTACTCATCCACAGGTGTGGAATCCTTGGGAGAAGATGATTTCCTAAGCTGAGCCTCTACACCCTCACCACCAGAAGTGGTTTCTTGGCATCCTGGATTCCTCTCCTCAAGAGATAACTACAAAGATATATTCTAAGATGAGTTGTCATGGTTGAGGTCCTAATTATGATGTCTCTATCCTACTATGATCAATGAGGATCAACTGTAGAGACAACCTCTTCCACATTGACCCTTTCACACGCTTAGGTTAATTTTTTCATATTGAGTGTGTGGGTCAGATGTCTTAAACTGCACATTAGTCATAAAGTATAGGAAGGGGGAGATAGTATGTTATGCTGAACAGCAACTTGAACATCCTCATCCTGGGTTATATACATATGGATGTGAGTATAAGTAGTTACGTCTAATGGCCCAGGATGTGTGACAAATCTAACGATTCTTCTTCCTTCTTGAAGTTATCACAAATATATGGGTATCCCTTGTTGGTCTCGATAGAATGTTGGGACTGTGATTGAGTGCTAGTGGGGATGGTTGGGTCTACTCTGAAGAAGGAAGAGTGTTAGGACCGTGTACGAACGAGGTACTAACTGATTCTTCGTTAAACCGATCAAATAGTGCGGAATCCTATTTGATTGGCGATCCAATCAGGGAGAACGTTAACAAGATCAAACCTAACGATTAGAAAACGTTAAGAATGGACTAGGAATGATCTAAGACGTTCTATGAACTTAGAATGGACGAACAGGACGCTCTGGGTCGACTAGGGTTGCAAGTATTCGAAGTGTTACGTTTTTCCCGAATTAAGAGTGGTATTTATAGGTTACAGCTCTCATTCGTACGACTGAGCCAAGCGACTAGCTCAGTCGTGCGACTGAGTCATACGATTGATTCATTCGTACGACTGAGTCAGTCTTATGACTCAATCGTGCGATTGACTCAATCACCTGGTTCAGTCATGCGATTGGACCATTCGCATGGTCCAGTCGTGCGACTGAATCAGGACACTTAGTTAAACACATTCTTAAACCTTTAATGATTCAAAGCTATGTCTAACAACTATAAACCTATTAACATTGTCATATATGCGTGTAATAATAAATAATATAAATAAGATATAACATTACACAACCATAGACATATATAGAAGAGATTCTCATTATATTGATCAACGTTACATATGTGTTACAAGAAGAAGTTCTATTACATTTAAGCTCACTAGACTAGAACTGGGGACATGTGTACCAACAAACTCCCCCTGGACGACTATTTCATCTAGACTTTGACTCATTTCTTGAATTCTTCAAATCTCTTCTTCCTATCTTCTCTAGAACCCCAGAGTGATATCGAGTGTGAAGCATAAATGTATGACGTGTTGGAACTGAAGTGCTTGCACGATACCTTGAGTGTCAAAAAACAGTGGCCACTTGTACAAGATGTATACATCTGAAAGCAGATAAGTTAGTTAGCCACATAGGGTCAAATACCCTAACTGTCTCGACCTTCCTCTTTTCTTTCTCCAAACTATGACTGCCTCACCAGTGCGCCAGTCATAGTACCCACCATTTAAAATAGGGTGCAAAATCCTGTTGCATTCCCTCAATGGAATACGCGACATTGTGCGTGGAGGGTGCCATCGCAAGACCACCTTTGGTCTTCCTGAGGTGGGATCAACCTCTGTCTTATGAATCAACCTTCTGGGCTGTTGAGGTTTAAAGTTTACCACCTCGTATGATACTCTTTCTTCAGTGCCTGCTCAAACCATCCTAACATCTTTCCTGACCTGGAACAGCATACAGGAGGCTCAAGTTGGCTAGACGGTTAAGCTCAAATCCAGGGAGAGTTTCAGATCGTGTGGGAATCTGAAATATTCAATTCCCTTCTCCCTCTTGATAGCATACACATTGAGATCCTCAAGGTATGCCCAGCTGATAATTTTGCCAGACACCTTTCTGATGTTTCTTTATCTTGTAAAGCTTGGTGTAGCATTTGACTTTGTTTGGCGCACGCTGTTTCTTCATCTCCTCTAGACAAGCTATCCATTCGGCCTTTTTGACTGCCAGATCAGCATCATTTGCCTGAGGAGCTTCTGCTGTAGCTGCTTTCGCAGCAGTCATCTTCTATACCTTATCGAAGATGTTGTTGTCAAATGTTTCCCCAATCTGGGAGAACTTCGCCTTCGGCGTTAATATACTGAGGATAGTGATCAGCAGTCACGTCCTCAATCTTCCACTTCGTCGACGTCTAGTAATTCATCGTCATGACTATGTCGACGACCTGGAGCATCTTTCACCAGCTCGTCAGGTTCAGATAAACAGTTCTGCAATTTGTTCATCTGTGAAGTCATGAATAATCTCCCCTTCCTCAGCAGTGTAGCTAACTGATCATTGAACAATCCCTTATAGATCGAGGATTCATCGTCATTTAGAATCAATGTGACGGAGGGGCACTACATCGTGTTCATCTACTGTTTAGCTGAACCTGTTTAACAACCAATTACAACACAAGTAAGTATACATTAGCACATAAATGAAGTTGGTAAACTTTTCATTTATTTATAAAGCACAAAATTTGATACAAATATTCAAGTACAAAGTTAAATAATGAATAGACGTCTATTCTTGAGCTTTGCCTTGAATCTGAGCTGTTTCTTCTGTAGAGTGAGAGGTAGACGGAGCAGAAGAAGAGGCCCTCTGATCTTGTTTCTTTTAGTTCTTTATTCTTGCGCAGGATCAGAGGGAGAAGTAGCTGCATCTCTATCTTCGTCGTCACCTTCCCTGTCTTTTCCTCATCATCACCTCCATCATCGTCCTCATCACTATCATCATCTTCATCATCTTCTCATCATCATCATCCTCATCATCATCTTATCCTTGGCCTTCTCCAATCTTTGGAGGCTCACTTTGTGTCCCTTTGAGCTTCAGCATGATCGTCTTATTGGTAGCTTCTAACTCCTTTAGTATCTTCTTCAGTCTCATCCGGTGCTCTAGGAGTTGGTGATCTGATCAGTTTGTTAGGAGATCAGCTGAGCTTGGGAAGTGCTCAACTCCTCAACTGATGTATCTGAGCTGTCTTAGCCTCATCAGAAGCGAGAAGCTTGCGCACCACGCTGTTTAATGCTGCAAGCTGCTCTACCACAGAAATGGGAGGAATGTATGAGCCGGTTGGGAATGAGGAAGGTCCTGTTTGGTGAGTAGTGGTGGTTGTGGTGAAAATGGGAGATGGTGTGGATGAAGTGGTAGGAGGTGTAGTGGTGGCGGTGTTGGATGTGGTTGTGAAAGGTGGAATGGTGGTGGTGGGTGGTGTAGTGGTAGTGGGTGGTGTAGAGGTATGGGTGGTGTAGAGGTTGTGGGTGGTGGAGTGGTAGTAGCTGTGGTGGTGGTAGTGGTATTAACAGAGGAGGTAGTAATGAGAGTATCCTCCTCCAGCGTTTCGGCTTCAGCCCATGAGACTAAGCCATGCGTTTCCTCCGTGTCCGGACACAGAGGCTCCCCCCTCGGTTGTTGGGAGAGGCTGGGGTGTAAGATGGATCGGCTGAAGAGCTCCCAGTCTCTCTCGGGCGTCGCCAACAGCCCATAATCCCTGCTCAGTTGCCACTTCCCGATTGCTCACAGTCGGGTAAGTGGCACATCACCAGATTCCTCTCCTCTTGCATATGGAAATCAGGGTGTATTGGTGCTGTTCAGGTCCTCTCTGACCATCTCCTCCCTGATCAGTACCGTGATCATCGGTCGTCAGAGTCATCGGAGGGAAGAGCAATATGCTCAACATCCGAGTCACTATCATCGTGACGCCACTTTCTCTTAGCTCGCTGGCGCACGTAATCCTCACGGCCAGATGCCCAAACAATCTCTTCACTGGGGCTTGACCTGCTTGCCCCGGTATACTTTTCATTCTTCCCAATGTAGTGTCGTCCATGATCTCCAGGACGACAGCATCATCTTGAGCTTTCGGGAGCTGGGAAGCTTCTGGTCTATAATCATCTGGATGAACCTCGAGTACATACGAAGCTCTCTTTCCTTTGCTTTGATGTTCTCCACCCAAATAGGTGAAGATCATCCTAGAGAAGCTGAACGGAAGTTCAGTGCTAGAGCAGGCGAATGCATTCTGCATCTGGTCTGATAGCTCATCAAACCCCCCTTCCTTGAGGCTATACACGTAGAAGCTGTTGGATTCTATATGCCCAAGATACATAAATTATTGATGTGGTTAGTACGTCATGATCCAAGTCGGGTCATACCAAAGTTGCTTTTGTTAAGCATACCCGAGTTGATGTTCCCGAGTACTTTGCCATCATATAACAACCTTGGACAGTAAGGGGATTCAGTCTAGTTGGGTATTCTGCATCGTCCCCAAGCTCCAGTACTGTCCGTATATCCTCCTAGATAGCTCGATGTCTTGTCCAAATATTAGCTTCTAATAGTATAAGGCTCCCTGGATCTGTCGACCACAGCGTTTTCCCAAAACGACTGCTGTATCGACCTGTATGGTGTACACTGTGCAGAGATCGCTCGGATATCCTCGATCTCCTAAAAAATGTGATAATGCCAGAGAACTCGGCTGCATTCCTGGATGTCAAATCCACATGAGCACAGATGTTATGCTTCGTGCTCATTACCATCGACTTGCCATCTGTCACACAATGTAAGTAAACGTTAGTGCATGTTGAAGATAGCAAATTACAGTCAATGAACTTTACACCTTGGTTAAGTCGTGCGATTAAGCAAACGAATGAACTAGGTCGTGCCACTGAGTAGACGACTGAGCTTTATATGTGCGAATGGGTTCGTACGTGCCTAAGTCAAGCAAATGGACTTAGTCGTGCGACTGAACCATTCGTCCATCTCAGTCGTGCGACTGAGACTAGCCGTCTTCTCAGTCGGGCGATTGAAGTTCATCAGTGTGTCCAGTCGCCTACTCGACATTTTGTCCATTCAAATTCTTGTTTTGAGCTTTACTTGATGTTAAACGTCGAACTTAGGCTCATTACATTCAGAAACGACCGATTAAGCATATTTTAAGATTTGTTTGAACTTTTAGCTTAGTGTGGATAGTCTATTAGTTCATTATGTTCTCGGGTACTGTTTAGTTGAAATTCAAGAGATTTAAGACGTCATTGATTGGTGTTATTGATGACCATCTTGCACATTACCTGTATAAGTACACTTGAACGTTAAACACATAGATAGATGAAGATATGGATCAACCAAAATTTTGGCAGAGGTTCGTCTAGGTAGTGCGCGAATAAGGGGGCGATTTGGGTGAATAGAGCTGATGCTGTGATTCGACCTGTATTTATACTAGGGCAAATCCCAGTCAGGCGACTAAGCCTAGTCTCTTAGGTCAGTCGTGCAGAGCATCTGAGCCTAGTCGTATAGGTCAGTAGTGCGACTGAGTCTCAGTCGTGCGATTTACCCAATCGTTCATTTCCAATCGGGCGATTGAGGTTCAAAACGACTGTCACGGTCACCCAATCGTGCGATTGGATTCAATTCTGTCCATTCGTACAACTTGACTCAATCGTGTGTTCCAATCGGATGACTGGATCATACTTATGATTCAGTCATGCGAATGGCCATACTTGTGACATTTTAATCATCATGCCATATGACATTTAGTTCCATTTAACAGTAGATAAGACTTTATGAAAAATTTTGTGTCATCTCAGACATGACCATTTTAATACCACAGATTGATCACCTCAGATGTGATCCATTTATCCACCCGATCATCTCATACATGATCCATTTATCCACCCGATCACCTCAGACGTGATTCATTTATCCACCTGATCATCTCAGACATGATCCTGTTAACCACCTGATCATCTCAGACATGATCCTTTTAACCTTTCAGAAACATTTGTTTAGATAAACGTTAAGCTCATTTGGTGACGTTAATAGAGAACAGTATGCACAGTCCGACACTAACACACTATACATCTAACTAGAAAAGTTTAAACGTACGAACCAAATAGACATCTTTTTGTGATTTTTGTTAGGACAGGTTAGTGTAGCCTATTAGCATTGACATTATATCAAGGACAGACTCATATGGAATCAGACAGGCATAAACACCATTACTTGGAACCTTTTATCTGTAATTAACTTTAAACACATGCATAAATTACATATCACGGTTTTTCACTCATCTAAGACTTCTAAGATCTAATTGGGAATCATCTGGATGTGATAAGTAACACCCATTGATTTTGAGCATCAGGCAATGCAGTCACGACGACTGTCAGTATACTTGCCCACTTAAATCCATACACAGATTTTTGACAAACATCATAATTAATTAGATGAATTAGGTCAACAAATATTTGTGTGTTCCACAGGTATATGGTAATCAATCTTCCTCAGGAGATTTTTGAGCGGTCTAGGGACTTAGAAGATTTGGTTCTAAGAATTTACAGAGAGATGCTAAGCCTCAGGTCAGTGCCATCGCAGCACAGCAGAGGCGCAAACTGCAATGAATTCTTAGAACTAATAGGTTATGCTAAGCCTCAGGTCAGTGCCATCGCACAGCAGAGAGGTGCAATACCTATTTTTCTTCTTAGAGCAGTATATTTGAATATACATTGTTTTTCAGTGACTTTTGTCATCTTTTGCTCTGTTTTTCAGGTCTTTGCTCACATTTGTGGCATTTACTTGCTCCTCACCCCTTATTGGAAGTTGATTGATTGTGCAAACCAGGGATACCATGAAAACCCACACGTTGTTGAATTATTTATGTTTAAGCCAAATCACTGATGTTGTCTACTGATCTATTGTGTTGAATCTACCGACACATCGTCTAATGCACTTGCACCACCTAGATCTACTTTCTTCCGACACTAACACACTATACATCTAACTAGAAAAGTTTAAACGTACGAACCAAATAGACATCTTTTTGTGATTTTTGTTAGGACAGGTTAGTGTAGCCTATTAGCATTGACATTATATCAAGGACAGACTCATATGGAATCAGACAGGCATAAACACCATTACTTGGAACCTTTTATCTGTAATTAACTTTAAACACATGCATAAATTACATATCACGGTTTTTCACTCATCTAAGACTTCTAAGATCTAACTGGGAATCATACTGGATGTGATAAGTAACACCCATTGATTTTGAGCATCAGGCAATGCAGTCACGACGACTGTCAGTATACTTGCCCACTTAAATCCATACACAGATTTTTGACAAACATCAATAATTAATTAGATGAATTAGGTCAACAAATATTTGTGTGTTCCACAGGTATATGGTAATCTCTTCCTCAGGAGATTTTTGAGCGGTCTAGGGACTTAGAAGATTTGGTTCTAAGAATTTACAGAGAGATGCTAAGCCTCAGGTCAGTGCCATCGCACAGCAGAGAGGCGCAAACTGCAATGAATTCTTAGAACTAATAGGTTATGCTAAGCCTCAGGTCAGTGCCATCGCACAGCAGAGAGGTGCAATACCTATTTTTTTCTTAGAGCAGTATATTTGAATATACATTGTTTTTCAGTGACTTTTGTCATCTTTTGCTCTGTTTTTCAGGTCTTTGCTCACATTTGTGGCATTTACTTGCTCCTCACCCCTTATTGGAAGTTGATTGATTGTGCAAACCAGGGATACCATGAAAACCCACACGTTGTTGAATTATTTATGTTTAAGCCAAATCACTGATGTTGTCTACTGATATTGTGTTGAATCTACCGACACATCGTCTAATGCACTTGCACCACCCTAGATCTACTTTCTCCGGGTAGTCACAGTACCAACCAAGCTTACTATCATTTTCCCAATATATTAGACCAGACTTCTCTGATTTATAATTTTCTGTGATTTAATTACTCTTGCTGAACAGAAATCATTTTGGTGTTCCAAGTAACTCGATGCCTATGTACTATCACTTTCCAATTCTATCGAGTCACATTTCAGTTTTGTTGTCTATGCTTTTTCAGCTTTACTAACCTTCCCCCTTTTTTTAAGTAAATGAATACTGAACATAATCTCCCCCTAAAATTGTAAAACAAAAAATCTTTTTTGTGTTTTTGGATTTTTATACGACAAGGAAGCTAAAAAAATTAAAATAAAAGAAGTACTAAAAATTGAAAAATGAACAGGTGTCGGACTATGTATCTGTTTCTTCTAAGATAACATCACTTTTCTTTTTAACCCCGTTGACCTCTAGCAGATAGAAAAATCTTGGTTTATCAAATGGTTTGGTGTAGAGGTCAGCGCGTTGAAAATCCGTGTTAATTTTGACGACATCAATTAAATGTTTTTCATAGCAGTCGCGTATGAAGTGATACTTGATGCCTATGTGTTTGGCCTTAGGATGTTGGACGGATTTTTAGTTACTGCAATTGCAGCAGAATTATCAACAAATATAGGAGTAGAAGTGAAATGCAAACGTAGTCCCGCATTTGCTGTTGTATCCAAATGATTTGAGAGCAGCAGCTGGTGGTGGCGGTAACATATTCAGCTTCATAGGTAGATAGAGCAACTGATGTCTGCTTCTTGACTGCCAAGTTACCAATTGATGTGTGCTAGACTATCTAAATAAAACTAACAAAATTTATTCTAAACTAGACACTGAAAAGCTTTAAATTTATAAAACTAAGACTAAGACTCGATCCTAAGCAACACAAACGGCAGTGTACCGGTCAATTGCAGAATAGCTTTAAAGTCCGAGTTATCGAACCCAAAGATTTCTGTATGGAAAACGTAAACTAAACTTACCTAAGACTCGACTAAAAATACTAAATGAAAGTAAATGGGGGGTTTGTTTTAATTACTTTAAAAGAACTAAGACTGGACAGAAAACAAGGAATTGACTAGATTTAAATCAGGAGAAGAAAACACTACCTAGGCAAGAATCCTATACATGTTTTGGCTTCTTCTAACGGTTTTGGAAATACTTGTGTAACCGGATCTGAAGATACTAACTTAAAAGGGACCTAGAGAAACCTCGACACTTTCAAGGGAAGCAACTAGATTGACCTAATAAGCGATATAAAACACCGTTAATGGATTCCCCTCACAGGTTCTCCAACTATGATAACAAGGCACCCGAAAGACACTCTACCTCACGGCGCAAGTGACTCAATACCCTAAGACAGACACTCTACCTCACAGCGCGAGCGGTCCTAAGGCAAGGGGATAGATATCGGGTGACTGATCAGATTCGGTAAACAAGATGTGAAGGGTAAACTAGACAGAACTCCTCACAGAGACTCTAACCTAGCAATCGCAACACACTAGACAAACCGATAACCTATCAACTTCACAGTATTAAGATTAGTTGTATTTAGTTAGTCAATTTCAAGACAAATCATTCCAATGACTCACTACGTCTAGCAAATCATCCAAAAATCGCAAAAATATAGTAAACGACCTAGCATGCACCTATTCTATGACAGACAATCACCAAGGCACACGTGGAATGATAAATCACTACTCAAAACTGATCTAAACACACGTCCACAACTGATCATTCAAACAATATTTCTCATTAGCAATTAACACAATCATTGTTCCAAAACCGATAAAATTCATAATCAAACATGCATATTCATCAAACCTAGGTAGTTACAGAAGTTTACCCAAGAACCATATCAAAACAGTAGCTAAAGTTCATAAACAAATCAGTAAACATGATTCAAAAGCAAGAGTAAACAAGAAGAAGATGAAACCGATGAATAACACCCTTGAATCTTCAATCCTCTTGCTCAATCCTTGCTCCTTGATGCTTCCAATTGCTTGTTCTCTGCTTGGGATCTCCAAAATCGTCTCTTTTTTCGTCTGGAAGTCGGGGCTCCTTTAGAATGTGTTATACATTTTATTTAAATGTGAAAATTAGGGTTTGGCCGCGTTCTCTCTCTTCGCGCACCGCGTACAATATACGTAATCTGTGCGCGCAGCGCTAAGGGACAAAATAGTCGGGGGCCGAAAATCCTCTCTTCGCGCAGCGCGTACAGTATAGTCAACTCGTGCGCGCAGCGCGAAGACCCTATTCTCTGCAATTTTTCTTTATTTTCAAGTTTAATAACTTGCAACTCCTTCACTTGTCAATGCCCTCGTTCCGACTCATTTTCCATTCCTTCCTGCATCCAAACACCTGCAAATGACAAATAATGAAAACATTAACTTATTCTAATAAAATTAAACACAATAAACGTAAAAAGACTCAAAATCCGACTCTAAGAACATATGTGTTTGCAACACATCAAACATCCCCACACTTAACTCTTTTTCGTCCCTGAAAAAGTATTATGCTATGGAATCATAATCAGGTTTAAATCCGGTTCTCAAAAAAAATCAGGATAACGGCTTATATTAAGATATAAAAACATGTTGACCGCGATCACAGGTATATTTGTCCACTTAAACCCAACCGCCGATCATTCAGGTCCCTATCGTATTGCAATTAAGTTCAAGTATTTGATTAATTCATTATGGGTCTCACACTTCGGTACCTATTCCCGCTTCAAGCTTTCTAGGCACAGAATAAATCAAATTTCTAAGATTTTTCTACCACCGTAACCCACTACCCAACTGTAATCCCTCTATCTCTAGATGGAATTTGTTTGTGCCCTTTTGGCATCTTTTCTGAGCTTTTCTCAATATATTTTTTTTTCTCTGAGCATTGCCTTATTATACCTAATTCTCAGAGGCGTTGCAAGCAAGAGTCACCATCCCCCGCAACCAACGCATGAGCCTTAAGCTTATTATACCCATTCCTAGAGGTGTTGCAAGCAAGAGTCACTATCCCCCGCAACCAACGCATAGGCCTCAGGTTTTAAAATTTTAAGTTCATTGCTGTCTTTTTTTTTTTTATATATGGGTGGATTTCCTAAGGGCGCCGCCTGTTAAAGCGTGCCTGCTAGAAAAATACAGCTGGGTCTTAACCTACAGTGGTACCCCTTATACCCGCACATCCCAAACAGAATGTTTTCAATCAGTTATTCATCTTATATATTGTACTATTTGAAAAATCGAACACCTGATTTATCTATCATTTTCCATTTTTAATATATGCAAACATCAAAATCAGGGCTTTTTTTTTAGACTCAAATAAACGACAAAAATATAAAACTAACTAAACACTCAAATATTAAAGACTGACTGACTCAATTAAATTAACCTAAGACACATGTCTCCTATCCCCACACTTAATTTACATTGTCCTCAATGTGGAATTAAAAAGAAAGACATAAATAAGAGAGTTTTGGAAAAGACTTAGCTGGTAATAAGCAAATTCCATCGTGCACAGTCTGAATCCAAAACCTCTGATCGTATAGCATTCATTCGCGATCAGGAATCACTGTTGCCTCCTTAAAAGTGTTGGATATATTCACCCGAATGGAGATTGAGTACGGGTGAATTATTCCAAACCTGCAAAACAAACACCTACCAGGCAAACACAGCATCAAACAGACTCAATAAAAATAAACAATCTGACTCAACAAAAAGGGGACACAAATAAAATAAACAATCTGACTCTACAAACTCTACAAAAGGGTCACTACCCAAAAACCATCACTCAGATCAACTTATGGGGGATCATGAAGACCCAGCTCACCCCCGAAACTAACAACCTCACATCCAAACTCACCACTAAACAAGAAACCAAATTCAGATCAATCAAATCACAACATCCCCAACTTGGGTTTGCTAATGGTGGCGGTTCTCTATCAACTCTAACATCCCCACTTGGGGATTGCTATCCTCAACCACAAACTTCTCAAATTCAGATCAACTAACTCATCATCACTTCATAAACTCGCATAAACTCATCCACCACTCGATCTAACTCATCCTCCTCCTCAACCGAATACACTCTCTCCTTCTCCATCATCCTATCATCCACCTCACACGATTGATCAAGGACACCGACTCTTTCGGAATACTAGGACCCCTAATCGATTTGGTAACCTCAAACACTACACTCCCTCTCCCACGTGAAGTGTGATCTCACCCTTAAACACATTAATGTTAGCTTTAGCAGTACACAAGAAGGGTCTACCTAAATGATAGGAACTCGCTCATCAGCCTCCATGTCTAACACTACAAAGTCCACGGGAACACAAACTTACCAACCTTAACCAATAATTCTCTACATCCCCGCGGATGCTTACAGATTTATCAGCAAGGGAAAGTGTCATCGCGTGGGCTCAACTCACCTAACCCTAGCTTCTCATACAAGGAATAGGGCATAAGATTGATACTAGCTCCTAATCGCCAACGCGTGGCATTGAACTTCACTACCAAACAGACAGGGATTGTGAAGACCCCGGGATCTGCCAATTTCTCCGGTAGTTGGTTCATGACCACCGCAGAACACTCACCCGAAAGAAAAACACTCGAAATTTCACCTAGTTGCTTTTATTCTTCAAAAGGTCTTTCAAAATTAGCATACCTAGGCATCCACTTAATTACCTCTATGATCGGGAGATTGACCTTCAATTGTTTAAACAAATCCAAAAAGTGCCCGTAATCCTTTTCATACTTTTGATTCTTAAGCCTATCGGGAAACGGGAGACGGGATGATCAATCAGAGAACGCTCAAACACACTAGGCTTCCTAACAGCACTATCCCAGAGGGATTCTCTACTACCTTCTCACTCTCATCCTTCTCAAACATGACCTCCTCAACTATAGGGCCTCTCACCTCATCTAACTGCCTACCCGACCTAGTTGTAATGGCCTTAACATGTGCATTCGGGTTCTGTTGAGTATTACCGGCAACTGACCTTGGGGCTTCTCATCTACACCTTCTAGCTATATCCCCTACAGTCCTCTGAAGATCTAGGAAAGCTGATTGCTGATTTTTCAATAAGATATCATGTTTCAGCTAGAATCTGCTGCGTCTTAGAATCCTTAACCACTAACTGAGTCAACAGATTCTCTATCCTACTTAAATCTCCACTATTCTGCCCTGACTGACCACCTGAACCACTACCCTGCCCCTGGTTTTGATTAGAATTCTGTAAGAAACCTGGGGGAGCACCTGAAAGAACGCCAGTTGTTCTGATTTCTCCAACCGGAGTTATAAGAATTGTTACCTACATAACTGGCTTGCTCTTGACCTATCAAAGGGCACTCACTAGTGGCTGGTCACCTCTACATAGCTCACACCTATCAACCTTCTTTTTCAGCTCTCTAACCTCACGAACTAGGCTATCAAGAGCAGCAGCCACACTAGTATCCAGGTGACATGGTGAACTCCTCGAGATGAGGTACCAGTGGCAGGACTGGAATTCCTGTTTTCAGACCGCTGCTCATGTTCTGCTGGGCAAAACTCTCAAACATCTCATTACATTCATTCACATTTTTCTTACCCATGAGATGCCCACCCGCAGACGTGTCAAACCTAGCTCTCGTCTCATAATTCAACCCATTGTAAAACTTTTCTACCAAAGCCCATTCAGACAAACCATGCTGGGAGCAACGACTAAGGAGGTTTTGATACCTCTCCCAAGCACGATAGTAAGGCTTATCGGGCTCCATCCTAAACGAATGTATCTGTCACACACCCAACCTTGACGGCGGAAACGTCGAGTGTGAGAGTTAAGATCGTTCACAGCAACACATAACGCTAGCCTTAAATGTAAATATTATTATTATAAGTTGCAAATGCAATTACAATCATAAGTTTCAACATGAAATAAGTCAAAACATAAAACAAAAGTAATCCAAAGCTTTTAATTCTTTAATCTAGGTCCAAATCCTAGATTTATGCAAACTTCAAATGATGACTTCAAACTTGGCATTTCCTGAAACATGTTAAAAATAACGGGTCAACTATAAAGTTGGTGAGTTTCCAAGGGTTTCATATACATAATATCCCATGGGTTTTCAAGTAGCAATTCATGTCATAGGTTATGATTAGCAAGTTTATAAAGCACATATAGTACAATCAAACCTCGACTAGATTATATGTTTATATGAGTGGCTAAGTGTACTTGGTTCCCTAGTGCACAAGCATACGGCTCCTAGGAGTCGGCAATACATCGACTTTAGCACCAATAGGCTTGTCAGGCCCAAAGATCTAAGACGTCGCCAGGCTAGCAATAGTTAATGATTGTAAATATATGTAACTCATATAAGACTTACAATAACACAAATAACCATGACAAAATAAAAGTATGAATTGCATGTGCTTTTATAAGATCTAAACGTTTATAAGTGTATGTTGAATAATGTAACATGTTTCACCCCAAAACGGTGTGAAATAGCATAAAAAGGGGCAAGGAAACTCACATGGCAAATAAGTACAAGAATGACGATTAAGAATATAAGCAACGTTCCAACGTAAACCTTCAACGAGATACCTAAGAATATATTTACAATATTTAAGTTTAATTATAATAAGTTTAACGTTCTAACGATAACTAGGGTTTTAAGTGGAATTTGGGGATTTTTGTAAGTATATTAAATATTTTAATAAGGAATTTACCACTTATGTTTTTAATAGAGAGAAACTAGAATTAAACCATTTTTTAATAATTATTAGAGTCTAAATATAGAATCTAAGTAAACAACACAAAATAATAATAATAATCATCATAATTTTTTAAAAAATAACATTTGGTCCAATAATTTATTATTATTATGAAAATTTTATTAGAATTAACCCAAGATAACCTTTATTAAAAGGTTTTAAAGAAAATTTATTTAATTATTTAAATTTAATAAAAATACAGAAAATTATTTGATGTCTATAAAAATATTTAACGTTTACAAAACATTTTTTTTATATTTATTAAAAATTTTATATAATTAATTTGAGTGCTAAAACCCTTTTAAAAAAAATATGGAGGTTGCCGGGTTCGAACCCGGGACCTCCTGTGTGAGATGTGGACATGGAACCAATAAACCAAGGGCCTCAGCCGTGTTACAGATCAGTTTTAAAGCTTAAAAAATACAAATTTAAGTAAATCCCCATTTCCACATGAACCCTAGAACCAATTCGATCCCAATTGGCCATGATTCGATTATGTTAATTGTAGTAATCATAGGGCTTTTAATCCCCTAATGAAATCGAGTATGAAACAATGTTTAATTACCATTTTAGAAGACAAAACGTTGAAGAACAGATGAGAACAGGTCGCGGCTAATGTCGTAGCTTGTTCAGGTTGCAAATAGCAATGAAACTCGAATTCGTTATACAGAAGGCTTCTAATGGATCCAAAGATGAAAAGCCCTCTATCAATTGCAAGTTAGAGAGCTTGGATTGAGGTTTTCAAAGAGTTGCAGGTCCGCGGAAATGGAGGTGATCGAAGGTGTGATTTTCGTGTGTTTCAGGTGCAATTGGTGATTGAAAACGATTAGAATTAGATAAACGTTCGATTATGTTGGTTAATTGAATTATTATTGATGTTAAATGCCCGAACGGTTCAAGGGGTGTGGCCGACGGTTACCACGCCAATCGACATCATCACCGACTTTAAAACTCGAATTAATGTGCACATTAAGGTTCAAAACGTTTTCTAGAATAGTTTGGGACCGGTTTTGAATCAAAGATGGGTTGAAATAGTGTTTTAATGGTGGCCGGAGCCGCGCCGGAGTTTGGCCGGACTCTGGCCGGAAAAACGGGTGTGGGGGGGGTTTGGGTTAAACTTTCAACAATGGCATAATTGGTCCCTGTAGTTTTAAAGTTTATATTTTAAGATCCAAAGTTTAGGTTTTAGTTTTTAAATAAATTACACTTTAGCCCCCTTCAGTTTACATGTTATTATTTTATGACAAAACTTATTATTTACAAGTTTTTAACTAATATAACTTATTTGCTTTCATTTATTACAAGATTAAACACTAATCAAGCTTATTATTACTATTATTATTATTATGATTATTATTACCATTGACATTATTGTTATTAATATTATTATTGATAATAGTAGTAATATATCATTATTATTATTGTAATAACAATATTTTTAAGATTTTTATCACCAATGTTTTAACATAATAAATATTATTTCTATTATTTAATTAATTTGTTAATTCCTAAATTAATTATCAAACATATTAATTTCGTAAAGTTACAAAATTGACATAAAAGGTCCTTACAAGAATTAACAAAGTTAACTTTTAAGTTAACGAAAATACGAGATGTTACAGTCTCCCCAACTTTTAAGAATTTCGTCCCGAAATTAAGAATGAAACTTAAACGAACAGGCGGGTTTAAATGAAAGATAAGCGTACAAACGGACAGTGATAGACGTTTGATTACAGATGAGATATTTCACTTTAGGGAATCCTTCAAGTCTCTTGACATAATACATGTCAACTTGAACTCTTACAGTGAAATACAGACGTTTTGAGAGAAACATTGGAATGATGACGAGTTACCATGGTATCACAACTTTCAGTATATAATTTTCGTGGTAAGGTGATGTCTAGAAATCAATAAAAGACCAATAATGATAAGAAAGGTTAACCGTCGGAATTTAAGAATCCCTAACGTCACTATATGAAACGATCTTAACGAATATCTTGTAAATATGTATTTCTCCTTTGACCAAACATCGATCTAAGAATAATACGATATGCGAAGAATTTGGAATGAGTTCACGACGATGATTAGGGACATTATTAAAAGCAGAAAATGAATCGGTTGTCCAAAATAACGATCGATGTTTTAACGTCATACCACGGCATACGAATATTTGAAACAGATACAAGTAATTTTCTCACCCGTTATCCCACATAAGTCAATATGAAATTAGCCAATCGGTCTATAATGCACCAATTGTCATCATGACCTTTAAAATAAGAAGCATTTAGTGAATGAAAAGTTAAGCAGGAGATTCACAGGAACACGGAGGTTAGGTTTTGTCATATGTAAAGGTAAGACGTTTGGACACATGCCAAGTTATGTCTTTCTTTTATGCCAAACCCATGACTACAAATTACGAAACTTTATGAACCATTATGTCCACATCGCAATGAGGATAATAACGAGTCTTGTTGTTCAAAACCAAGATAGAATTCCAATGATTTTCAAGGCTAAGGATTCAAAAGCGATTCAAGAAGTGACACAAACAATAAGAAGGTATTTGTAAACATGTTTTGCAAAGTAACAAATTTCCAAATATAGATTGCATACGTAATCATCAAACAATAGGATAGGTATTTGATAATACCTTTATTTGACAAAAGATTATTTAGGAAGACTATACTTATGGGTTTGATGATATCTCAAAATGAAAGTTGATAAGTAAGGAATAAATGATTCCATATAGCTAGATCAAATCAAAACATGAAGATAAAGGAAAAGAAATCGATTTAAGAATTTACATACTCCAAGCTCGGAATCAAAATCAACCTAGAGTGATCGGGTCTCCTTTCAAGCTCAGAGATCATGCTTTGGCTTGCTAGGTCGAAACACTAATCATTGTTTCACCCTTCAAGTTACTACATGTTTCTCGTCACTTGATTACAACCTTGATAAGTTGATGATCAAGAAATGTGAATAGTAATCAAGGTGTGGTTTTCACTCCTAACTTGATGGTGTACTCCCAAGGTATGACCACTAACTTACCAATCAAAAAGTTCGATCCCCAACTCATTGTTAAGGATCCATAGAAATAAGACGAGTTAACTCACCATTAAGGTAAGGGAAATCACTCCTATCTTACGGTGAAGTTTTACAGAAACAAAATATAACAAGACGAACTTCCTCATCAAAATACAGAATTCACTCCTACTTTAATGAGGTCGTTTTATTTGAGAAATACAATCCATGAAAATAAAATTATTCTCAAGGTATGGAACTCACGCCTATCTTGATGATTGAATTTCATAATAACAAGAAAACAATCGGAAATTGACAATTGTCACCAAAGTACGGGTTTCAACCCTATTTTGGTGAGATCATGTCATTCGTGAAATGCAAGTTCCAATGAGAATAATTGAAGTCAATCCTCAAGATAAGGAATCACCCGATCCAGAGAATGAAATCTCCTAACACACACAATTGGAAACCATTTATCGAAACAAATAGAGAACCATCAAAGTAAGGGAATCACCCCTGTTTTGATGAGTTAGAATCATTTAGGAGGTACGAATGTTCTTAGTCATAGCTTGACTTACAAACTCTTGCATCTCTCATGGTGCAAACGGTACGAAGTTTGACTTAACAGCGAAAGGAAAAGAATATCAATTAGAAGTTCAGGAAATTTCAAGTTTCATCAATGTAACAAGAGAAAATCATGCTTACAAGCTTAAGATCAAAGTTCGAGACAACAGAATTTGTTATGGTGTTCAAATCTTGGATGGCTTAAATCGGGAAGACGAAATCAAGGACAAGAATGATTCAATCATCATAGTGAGATGTGAACATTCGATTCACAATCAAAAGGAATACATGGACTTCTCAAGATATGAGGTCAGCCATAACCTTGTTAAAGACACGTGTACTTATAAGTGGTAACAAAGTTATAATTAGTTTATTTGATCATTGGGGTGAGTGACCACTTATAATATTTGAGTTAACAAAATTAACATTCAATTAGCAAAGTATCCCGAGATGTAGGAATTCCACCTACAACATTGAATGTATTTAGTTATGGGACACACCTTATGAAGATTTGAAAACCATAAGTAATGATTTAAAGTTTTAAAGATCTTTCGGTTTAGATTCCCAATATCTTTGGGTATAACAAGAGTCATGTATACGTTGATCAAGGTATAGAAATAGCTACATGAAACGCCTAGCGTGTAACGATGTTTAAACGTAGGAGTTGAAAGGTAAGACGAGTTCAATATCACAGGAACATTATGTATGATAGGAATGAGAAGAAACCAGTTCAAGGAATCAAAGATTTTTAAGATATAAAGAGGATGGTTCCATTTAGTAACGCATTACCATTTGGAATCGTTGACACGTCAAGGTAAATTGACCCACTTGCCTTAGAGACTTGTGTATGTTGACCATAGTTTATCACTCATCCCAGAAATCCCCAGGTAAGCATAACTGGTCTCGCAATGAGATTTATACGATATGCTTGCCTTAGCCCGAAGGCCTTTTGCCAGGAAATCCAGAATACAGGTGTCTATGGTCACACAAATTTCTTAGGTTCATGAAATCAAAACCTTGATGAGATTTTCAATGATTAGACATAGAGTCTAAGGAATTAAACCACGATAGGTAGTGTAGATTCCACACGACGTCGAGAATAAGTTTAGGAAGTGTTATTTGTCGGGGAGAGTCAAAGAGTCAAAGTTAAGTTTAGGGAGACAAGTAACTAAGTTTAAGCATACATAAGGCAATTCCTATGCTAAGGCATCAAGTTGCACAAAAGGCATAGCATTATGTAGCACGCAGACAATAAGTAAGCACCAAAAATATAATGATCTTTCTATGAGGTTCATGCATAAGCTATAGTCTAGGTCACCATTTCTAATAACCTAAATCCCTATAGTTATGGGCTCTGATACCAATCTGTCACACCCCAACCTTGACGGCGGAAACGTCGAGGTGTGAGAGTTAAGATCGTTCACAGCCACATAACGCTAGCCTTAAATGTAAATATTATTATTATAGTTGCAAAGCAATTACAATCATAAGTTTCAACATGAAATAAGTCAAAACATAAAACAAAAGTAATCCAAAGCTTTTCATTCTTTAATCTAGGTCCAAATCCTAGATTTATGCAAACTTCAAATGATGACTTCAAACTTGGCATTTCCTGAAACATGTTAAAAATAACGGGTCAACTATAAAGTTGGTGAGTTTCCAAGGGTTTCATATACATAATATCCCATGGGTTTTCAAGTAGCAATTCATGTCATAGGTTATGAGTTAGCAAGTTTATAAAGCACATATAGTACAATCAAACCTCGACTAGATTATATGTTTATATGAGTGGCTAAGTGTACTTGGTTCCCTAGTGCACAAGCATACGGCTCCTAGGAGTCGGCAATACATCGACTTTAGCACCAAATAGGCTTGTCAGGCCCAAAGATCTAAGACGTCGCCAGGCTAGCAATAGTTAATGATTGTAAACAATATATGTAACTCATATAAGACTTACAATAACACAAATAACCATGACAAAATAAAAGTATGAATTGCATGTGCTTTTATAAGATCTAAACGTTTATAAGTGTATGTTGAATAATGTAACATGTTTCACCCCAAAACGGTGTGAAATAGCATAAAAAGGGGCAAGGAAACTCACATGGCAAATAAGTACAAGAATGACGATTAATAAGAATAATAAGCAACGTTCCAACGTAAACCTTCACGAGATACCTAAGAATATATATTTACAATATTTAAGTTTAATTATAATAAGTTTAACGTTCTAACGATAACTAGGGTTTTAAGTGGAATTTGGGGATTTTTGTAAGTATATTAAATATTTTAATAAGGAATTTACCACTTATGTATTTTTAATAGAGAGAAACTAGAATAATATGTTTACGAAATTAAGTTAACTTTGTAAGTATATTAAGTTAACTTTGTTATTCTTGTAAGGACCTTTTATGTCAATTTTGTAACTTTACGAAATTAATATGTTTGATAATTAATTTAGGGAATTAACAAATTAATTAAATAATAGAAATAATATTTATTATGTTAAAACATTGGTGATAAAAATCTTAAAAAATTGTTATTACAATAATAATAATGATATTATTACTACTATTATCAATAATAATATTAATAACAATAATGTCAATGGTAATAATAATCATAATAATAATAATAGTAATAATAAGCTTGATTAGTGTTTTGTAATAACAATTATTTTTAAGATTTTTATCACCAATGTTTTAACATAATAAATTATTTCTATTATTTAATTAATTGTTAATTCCCTAAATTAATTATCAAACATATTAATTTCGTAAAGTTACAAAATTGACATAAAAGGTCCTTACAAGAATTAACAAAGTTAACTTTTAAGTTAACGAAAATACGAGATGTTACAGTATCTCATCTCTGAGCCTAGATGCCTTGGCCGGCGGAAAATATTTATGAAGAAAATGCTCACGAAGAGCCGGCCAGGTGGTGAAAGTACCAGCTGCATGAGATTCGAGCCAAGTGGCGGCTCGATCAGCAAGTGAAAAGGGAAACAGCTGTAAAAAGATGGCATCATCACACGCACCCTGCAACTTAAAAGTTCTACCTATTCGCTCTAAGCGACCTATGTGTGCAGGGGCGTCCTCATCCTCTCGTCCGTGGAACTGACAGTTATTAGTGATAGCTGTCATGATGTAGGATGGGATCTGCCAGGAGTTATCATTAGCAATGGTAGGAAGTATGATTGGATTGCTAACTCCTGTGAAGCCATTGGTGGCTTGCTGATGAACAGTTTGATTTTCAGCCATATGTGTGTGTGGTGAACTAGGTGGGCTAGAATCTGCAGAAGAAGTAAAAGAAGGTGCTGTAGGAAAAGATGTAGAATCAAAAACAGAAAGAGAAGAAGTACCACCCTTAAATTTGGGCAACGCAAGCTGCAAATCTTGATTCGGAGGTGGTCCTTGTGATCTCAAGCGGGGCATAAACCTGCGAAACACAAAATTAAAAAACTGTAAGACTGACTCAAACAAATAAAATAAAAACAAATAGAATTGAAAACAAACTAATTAAAAAAACTTAGCACAAATAGCAATTAAATCAAGTAAGTCTAATTTACGCAATCGCCAAGAAATCCCCGGCAACGGCGCCAAAAACTTTGATGTGTGCTAGACTATCTAAATAAAACTAACAAAAATTTATTCTAAACTAGACACTGAAAAGCTTTAAATTTATAAAACTAAGACTAAGACTCGATCCTAAGCAACACAACCGGCAGTGTACCGGTCAATTGCAGAATAGCTTTAAAGTCCGAGTTATCGAACCCAAAGATTTCTGTATGGAAAACGTAAACTAAACTTACCTAAGACTCGACTAAAAATACTAAATGAAAGTAAATGGGGGTTTGTTTTAAATTACTTTAAAAGAACTAAGACTGGACAGAAAACAAGGAATGACTAGATTTAAATCAGGAGAAGAAAACACTACCTAGGCAAGAATCCTATACATGTTTTGGCTTTTCTTCTAACGGTTTTGGAAATACTTGTGTAACCGGGATCTGAAGATACTAACTTAAAAGGGACCTAGAGAAACCTCGACACTTTCAAGGGAAGCAACTAGATTGACCTAATAACCCGATAAAACACCGTTAATGGATTCCCCTCACAGGTTCTCCAACTATGCTAACAAGGCACCCGAAAGACACTCTACCTCACGGCGCAAGTGACTCAATACCCTAAGACAGACACTCTACCTCACAGCGCGAGCGGTCCTAAGGCAAGGGGATAGATATCGGGTGACTGATCAGATTCGGTAAACAAGATGTGAAGGGTAAACTAGACAGAACTCCTCACAGAGACTCTAACCTAGCAATCCCAACACACTAGACAAACCGATAACCTATCAACTTCACAGTATTAAGATTAGTTGCATATTTAGTTAGTCAATTTCAAGACAAATCATTCCAATGACTCACTACGTCTAGCAAATCATCCAAAAATCGCAAACATATAGTAAACGACCTAGCATGCACCTATTCTATGACAGACAATCACCAAGGCACACGTGGAATGATAAATCACTACTCAAAACTGATCTAAACACACGTCCACAACTGATCATTCAAACCAATATCTTCTCATTAGCAATTAAACACAATCATTGTTCCAAAAACCGATAAAATTCATAATCACACATGCATATTCATCAAAACCTAGGTAGTTACAGAAGTTTACACAAGAACCATATCAAAACAGTAGCTAAAGTTCATAAACAAATCAGTAAACATGATTCAAAAGCAAGAGTAAACAAGAAGAAGATGAAACCGATGAATAACACCCTTGAATCTTCAATCCTCTTGCTCAATCCTTGCTCCTTGATGCTTCCAATTGCTTGTTCTCTGCTTGGGATCTCCAAAATCGTCTCTTTTTTCGTCTGGAAGTCGGGGCTCTCCTTTAGAATGTGTTATACATTTTATTTAAATGTGAAAATTAGGGTTTGGCCGCGTTCTCTCTCTTCGTGCACCGCGTACAATATACGTAATCTGTGCGCGCAGCGCTAAGGGACAAAATAGTCGGGGGCCGAAAATCCTCTCTTCGCGCAGCGCGTACAGTATAGTCAACTCGTGCGCGCAGCGCGAAGACCCTATTCTCTGCAATTTTTCTTTATTTTTCAAGTTTAATAACTTGCAACTCCTTCACTTGTCCAATGCCCTCGTCCCGACTCATTTTCCATTCCTTCCTGCATCCAAACACCTGCAAATGACAAATAACGAAAACATTAACTTATTCTAATAAAATTAAACACAATAAACGTAAAAAGACTCAAAATCCAACTCTAAGAACATATGTGTTTTGCAACACATCACCAATCTTCTCCTGAAAAATTGACATCCTGCTAACGTAGACTTGTAATTCATTTTGCAACCGCCATAATCCGAGTCACTATACGCCGTTAGCTCAAAGTCATCATCATGAGGATACCACAACCCTAATGTTGGAGTACCCTTCAGATAACGAAAAATCCTCTTAACTCCAATCAGATGGTTTACTTTGGGTTTCGCTTGATATCGAGAACATAAACATGTGGCATACATGATATCTGGACGCGAAGCAGTGAGGTACATAAGAGATCCGATCATCCCACGATACATGGTGGCATCCACCAAATCCCCATTCTCATCAGGAGCCACATCATGATTTGTGGCGAGTGGGGTACCGGCAGCAGTGACATTTTCCATATCAAAGCGACTAAGAATGTCACCTACATACTTAGTCTGATGCAGAAAGATGCCGGTAGGGGTTTGATCCACCTGTAATCCTAGGAAGAACTTCATTTCTCCCATTGCGCTCATTTCAAACTCTGCCTTCATCACAGATTCGAATTCTTTGCACAACTCTTCGTTTCTGGAACCGAAGATGATCTCATCCACATAGATCTGCACCGTAAGCAAATCACCATCCTTTTCTTTAATGAACAATGTACAGTCAATCACACCCCTGCGAAAGCCGTGCTTCAACAGATGGGTGGAGAGCTTTTCATACCAAGCTCGAGGAGCCTGATGTAGCCCATACAGAGCCTTGTCTAGCTTGTAGACTCTGTCCCGATGATAAGGATCTTCGAATCCTTCGGGTTGACGGACATAGACCTCTTCACGGATTTCTCCACGCAAGAATGCACTCTTAACATCTAGTTGATAGACTTTGATCTTCATGTAAGAGGCGTGGGCTAGAAAGATGCGGATAGCTTCCATTCTAGCTACTGGAGCAAAGACTTCATTGTAATCGACTCCTTCGACCTGTCTGAAGCCCTGAACAACCAACCGTGCCTTGTTTCTGATAACAACACCCTGGTCATCCTTCTTGCATTTTAGTACCCATTTGGTACCAATTATTTTGACTCCTCTGGGTCGGTCAACGAGAGTCCACACTCCAAGTTTCTTGAACTGTAGCAACTCCTCTTGCATAGCATTGACCCAGGCTTTATCCTTAAGGGCGTCACTTACGTGTTTGGGTTCAATTTGAGAAACAAAACATCTGTAAGCCCCGTCATTCACATAGCCCTTTTCCATAACTTCAGCGTAATCAGCAGTACACAGTCGATTTCTTGTCTGCACGCCGGAGTGAAGATCACCAATGATAGCATCTGGCGGATGATTCGTACTGATCCTAGTCATGGGAGTTGTTGGAACAACAACTTCAGAATCCATAATTGTGACTGAAGGTTCAGTATCTGTAGTTCCATATGCAGGTTCAGCAGCTGAAGAGCTTCCTTTTTGATCAACATTTGGTGCATTACTGGTTTCAGTTGCTTCTTCATCAACTGATGAGTCCTCACTATCATCCCGATCAGCTGTGGCAGATCCCGATGAACCACTTGCAGGTGTTGCATTGCTAGTATCCAGATTTGGTGAGTTTAGAACATCGTGCATCATCTGAGTAGCAATATCATCATCTGAATCTATCTGAGGAGATTGAATATTTGAAAAAGTCATCGTAGTCAAAGAATGACGATGGACCTTTTCCGGCAGGGGGGATGGTGAAACGTTGAACGTCAACATTACACCATACTTCTACCTGACCAGTAGAGTTGTTGTAAACTCGTTTGTCGGGTATGCTGTATCCCAGAAAGATCCCCTGATCTGCCTTTTCATTAAACTTACCCTCTTGAGTTTTCTTCAGAAGCGTACAATGAGCACCGAAAGGTTCCAGATACTCCAGGTTAGGCTTACGCTTCTGTAGTAACTCATAGCAAGTCTTCCCGTGCCTCTTCACAACTGATACACGATTGAGTGTGTAGCATGTATTGGCAACAGCTTCATTCCAGAACTACACTGGCAGCTTTGAGTCTGCCAATATGGTCCTGGCTGTCTCGATCAAGCTCCTGTTCTTTCGCTCAGCAACTCCATTCATCTGTTGTGTGTATGCAGAGGTGAATTGATGAACAATTCCCTTTTCTTTGCAGAAAGCATCCATCCACTGATTCTTAAACTCGGTTCCAATGTCTGAGCGAATTTTCCTAACCTTCAGCTTGTAAAGTGAATCAAGAGTGGTGACCAGCACTTTGAATGACTCAAAGGTTTCTGACTTTGCTTTCAGAAACATCACCCACGAGAATCGTGAGTAGTCATCAGTGACTACGAAGCAGTACCAGTCTCCAGCGATACTCTTCGTGCTGACTAGACCGAAAAGATCCATGTGTAGTAGCTCCAGGGGAATCTCGATAGGATTGACGTGCTTGGTCTTGTGAGATTTCTTGGTCTGCTTTCCTTTCTTGCATGAGACACAAAAATCAGGTAGTTTGAAGTTCTTGACAGGAACTCCAGCAACTAAGTTGTTATGAATCAGATGATTCATCTTCCTATGATTAATGTGTCCCATTCTTCTGTACCACGAAATGGAGTCCTTCTCTGTTGCTTTAGACAAGAAACATTCAACAGTAGAAGCACTAGTCGAAGCATTAGACATGTCTAGAACATACAGGTCATTATATCTAGATGCTGACATTAATACCTGCTCCTCTGGAATTTCCATTTCTTTCTTCAGAATGTAACATTTGCGATTGTCAAACATGACTTTGAATCCCTTGTCACAAATCTGAGACACAGACAGCAAATTGTTTTCTAATTGCTGAACAAAATTGACTTTGTCAAACTTTACCTTTTCATTTCCTACTTCTCCCTGAGCGGTAATGTATCCACCTTTGTTTCCAGCAAATTAAACGTGTCCCCCTTTAATTTGTTTGACATTGTAAAGGAGGGACATATTTCCCGTCATGTGCCTGGAAGCTCCGCTATCTACTATCCATGTATTTGTAGACGCACTATAGCGGACAACCTGCACATAAGAAAAAATAATCAGTTAAAGAGGGGGACCCAAGCCTTGACTGGCTTGGGTTTCCCGGAGGTACAACCATCATGAACTCAACCCACTGTCCTTTATCAGTGGGTGGAATATCAACTTTCAACTTGTCCTTTCTTTCAGTCACATCAGTTGTTTTGGCTTTCCACAAACCATCCCTGTGAAAGGATTGTTTGTGGTAAACCTTAGACTGATTTACAGTTTGAGCATATGGTTTAGATTCAGAAACAGGTTTTGCCGCTGGCATCACAGACTTGTCAGTGACTTGTCTGTGTTGCCTTTGGCGTGGAGGAGACGAAAACGACCTAGAAGGTGTTTTAGACCTAATAGGTGTTTTTGATCTAACAGGAGTCTTAGATCGCTGTTTTGAATCTAGATTAACTTCGTTGTTTAGATCAACCTTAATTCTTGGAGTCTGATAGCGAGGACAGTTTGTAGAATTATGACCACGCTGTCCACAAGTATAGCAGGACCTCCATTCATCAGGGCTAGGAGATCTCTTGTCGGGCGGTGAGTAAACTTCAGGTTCTTTCTTTTTTTTCTCACTTTTAAGACTTTCACCTCCTTGACAAATTTAACTTGTTTAACATTATGTGTGTTTTTTCTTGGAAGATGGTGGGTATCTTGTTTCACTGATTTAGATTGAGTGGTTTTGGAAATCTTAGGTTGTGTGGTAGTCGATTTTTGACCCAACCCAAGGGATGCTTGAACATTCTCGTCCACCAGGTTTCCAGTGACTTGTGTGCCAGTTGTGCCTGATGATGATGCTTTCTGGTCAGAAACCGGAGGGGCAGAGTTAACTGCTGTGTCCGGATCGATGACCAGAGGAGTTGTCACCACATGATCCTTTATGGGGTTATCATTAATTGGATGTTGTTTGGTGTTCAAGAGGATCTCATGTGGTGGAGGCACAACTTTGTATCCCAAACCTTCCCCATTGTTGCGCTCTTTAACCAAGTTTTTCAAAATATGCGAGGAGCTCGCAAGACTATGAAGTTTTTGTTTTAAAGATTCATTTTTAACTTGTAAAACTGCTTTATCCTTTTTAGTTTCTTCAATGGTCTTTAAATAGAATTTAATATCATTCTCTTGGTTGAGTGCAACAACTTCAGTCTCTTTTAATTGTTTCTTTAATGCCTCAACCTTTTCCTTATAACTGCTCTCATTTTGTTTTAACACTCTGTTAGCCTCTGAGCACAGTTTTAAGTCATTTACTAAGTTATCATTGTGATCTAATAACCTAGCAAATTTTAAGTCGATCCTTTCCCTAAATTTTTCACAATCAACACAAGCATGTTTAGCAAAAAGTTCATATTTCGATTCTACCTGTGCAGATGTGGACGTTCCAGCCAAGAAAGCATTCTGACACTCTGGTTGTGCTTCAGATTCAGCGTTCAGCTCGTTCTCAACAATTGATTAATAGCAGCTAAAGTCTCTTCCATTTCAGCAGTATCAATCTCAGCTGACCTCTCCCCCTCACTCGCTAAGTCTTCATTTAAGTCTTCAACAGATGCTATGTTGGCTTCACCGTCAGATAAGAATCGGATGGACCAATCCTGTCCTTCATCACCTTGAGCAACCATAGCCTTGGACTCACTGCCTGTGGGAGCTGTCTTCTTCTCTTTGTCTTGCCTGTTGAAAGATGAGAATGGATTCCCGTTGCCAGTCTTCTTTGGTTTCACACATTCTCTCTTGAAGTGGCCTTTTTCTCCACAGTTAAAGCAGGTGACTTTTGACTTGTCAAAACCAAACATAGTGTCTTTGTAGCCACCAAATTTTGCCCTGTTTTCTTTACAAACTTCTTTGCTCGTCGCACCGCACTTGCGAGAGCCCACATTATGTCCATCCTTTCTAGCTCATTTTCATCCACCTGGTCGTAGTCTTCATCAGCCAGGTGGCAGTTTCCAATCTTTCCAGCCACTAAACCATCATAGGAATGAACTACCGTAGCAAGTAGATCCATGTGCTCCTTTGCAACTTCCACAGTTACTTTTCCCAAATTTTCAGTCATTAACTTCGTTGATTGAGTAACTGTTAAACTTTGTAGAACCCCAGATGCACCATGTGACTCACTAGCAGATGATGAGCCTTGATCAGTAGATGGTGATGCATTTGACACAAAAGCAGTCTGCAGAGGAGCGCTGGAAGTTTTGGAAGTAGAAGTAGAAGAAGGAGTAACATTGTAGAGTGTAGGATCCTGAGCATAAGAACCCTTCTTTGCCTTGTACCTGTGTCTGACTTCTTCCTCTCATAGTTTCAGGATAAAGTCATTTATATCCAATGTCTCAAGAACTGAATTGTATCTCAAGGTGGAAATAAACGAATCCCACTTTTCTGGAAGTCCATCAGCCAAACTGGAGACCTTTTCTTCTTTAGACGTGGTTACCCCATGAGTGTGAAGTTCACTCATCAGATGATAGAAGCGGTCAATTATGTCGTCCAAACTCTCATTCCCAATAGCAGAAAAATTATCAAATTCTTTCTTAAGTGCTTTGGCCTTCAATGACTTCAGAGTTGAGCTCCCTTCATATCTTTTCTCGAGAGCTGTCCAGAATTTCTTACTTTGTTTATGCTCAGAATACTGATGGAAGATCTCTTTAGGAATAGACTGAGTGAGCATCGCGTAAGCTTTCTTTTCAGCATTGTAGGCAATCTTTTGAGCATCAGTCACTCCACTCAATGTTAAGGGTATACCATCAGCACCCACTGGCATGGTGTAACCAGTTTCAATAGCATTCCAAAGATTAGTATCCACGCCATTGAGATGAATCTCAAACCTCTGCTTCTACTGCTGGAACTCATCAATTGACAGAAGCTTAGGTGGCTTATTGTGGTTACCAATCTCATTCTCCAGTAGCAGTAAGTTCTGGATCCTTGAGTCTTTCCCTGCTGAGAACGCGAAATTTTCTGAGTCCATAATGAATGTTAACTTAAACTTGAAAAACACAGACTGAGTAGGCCACTGAGCAGCGACTGAGACACAATCGTGCGATTGAACTCAATCGGGCGACTGGACAAGGCGACTCAGACACTTGAGCGACTGGACAGACCGACTGACTCAACCGGGCGATTGAAGAAGCGACTGACTCAACTGGTCGATTGAACTAAGTGACTGGACTTCAGTCGTACGATTGAGATAATCGTGCGACTGGGACGGCTGAAAACAAGGTTTTTCACACACTTTGACCTAAAACACAAGTTTTTGCACCCTTGACGACTGAAACTCGAAAAAGATTGAATTTTCAGAACATGCACACGTAAAGACTTGATTTTTAGCAGAAAGATTGGATCTTTTCGCTTAAAAACGTAGACTTTTTCATAAAAACGATTGAATCCATGAAGAATCAATAGCCTATGCTCTGATACCACTTGTTAGGACCGTGTACGAATGGAGTACTAACTGATTCATCATTAAACCGGATCAAATAGTGCGGAATCCTATTTGATTGGCGATCCAATCAGGGAGAACGTCAACAAGATCAAACCTAACGATTAGAAAATGTTAAGAACGGACTAGGAATGATCTAAGACGTTCTATGAACTTGGAATGGACGAACAGGACGCTCTGGGTCGACTAGTATTCGAAGTGTTACGTTTTTCCACGAATTAAGTGGTATTTATAGGTTACAGCTCTCATTCGTACGACTGAGCCAAGCGACTGGCTCAGTCATGCGACTGAGTCATGCGATTGATTCATTCATACGACTGAGTAAGTCTTATGACTCAATCGTGCGATTGACTCAATCACCTGGTTCAGTCGTGCGATTGGACCATTCGCATGGTCCAGTCGTGCGACTGAATCAGGACACTTAGTTAAACACATTCTTAAACCTTTAATGATTCAAAGCTATGTCTAACAACTGTAAACCTATTTAACATTGTCATATATGCGTGTAACAATAAATAATATAAATAGATATAACATTACACAACCAACAGACTTATATAGAAGAGATTCTCATTACATTGATCAACGTTACATATGTGTTACAAGAAGTTCTATTACATTTAAGCTCACTAGACTAGAACTGGGGACATGTGTACCAACAAAGAGAAACCTTCTTCTTTGATCCTTGTTTAGGTTTGGCGGACACCTTTAATATGGTAGGGATCCAAGTTTCCATCCTTGCCTTTTTTAGTGGAGGTGATTTGGGGGCCTGCAAATTCTAAGTAGAAGATGCAGGGGTGGGTTCATTTCTTTGTTAAGACTTTACGCTTTGAATTTGAGGGTGTGGGATCAGTAGTGGAAGGTGTAACCATGCCGTCACCCTGAGGCTCAGTGACCTCAAGCATATGTGTAAACAAGGGAGTGACTTTCCCTGAAAATGATTTAGGAGTTGACTTGAACTTTGAAAAAATTGCTTTATTTAAAGTTTCTAAGGCACGTATGCCTCCTTCAATTTTAAGGTTTGTTACATAGTTCTTCATTTAAAATTAGTTAAATGAACCTTGGGTATCTTAAAAACTTAAATTTCTTCAGTAGCAGTTACATTCTTGCAAATTCTTGAAATATGAAGTTTGAGAAGTTGTAACTCTACTGTTTAACAAGCCTATGGATAGCCCCTCCTAAGTCCAATGGAACTTGATCCTGTCCACCCAACTTGTTAGACAATCAATGTAAGAAGATATGAAGTATAATTCTCCAATTGTGATATAACATTGATTTAGAGAATGTGTATATTGGAAGGGGTCCTTCATATCCCATCTCCATGAAAGTGGCACTCACCACTTCTTTAGAGAAAGAAGAGATAACATTTTCATCAATTAATTTAAGATATTGATGAATCATTAAGAAAGAGATGGTATTCTTCATTCCTTGCATCACTATAGTAAGGACTTCGTGTAACACCTTGAAATTTCCATTTGAAAAAAGGTAAAAGAAGTTCTTATATGAAAGGGGCTTCTCACGCGAGAACCTATACGAGAAGCTGAGAATCATATAAATAGATGAGAGCACCTCATTGGCCCCATTCTCACAAGATAACTACTGCTGCTAGAGAGAGAAAGTTGCATAGTGGAGAGAGAAGGTGAAGATTTGAAGTGCTTGAGGTATGTAACTCGTGTGGTAACTCATGTAATGCACCAAGAATGTATTAGTTATGAATAAAATGCATGAATATGTAGTGTTGGTTTGAAAAGCTCTCGGGAAAGTTGATTTAGTGTTAGAATCTTCAACAGGTGAGTTTCTAGCCCCTTTTTATGCAAGTTTTTATATTTTGGGGCTATTATGCATACTAAAATGATTGTTTATGCTTGTGATGATGTTGTTTATGGTAATAAGCATGTTAGAACATTCTTAAACGTGAAAAGTTGGGTTTAGGCGGGAAACCCGTAAGTTCTCGCTCGATTTGGGTAGATTGTACTGTTAAAGATTTCAAATCAGGTCAAGTTCATGTGCTAGTGGGGATCAAATCTGTGCTTCAGATATGGGAAGGAGGGGCACATAGCAAAGGATTGTACTGAAGGCCAAGTGTTTTAACTGTGGAGTGACTGGCCATATGAGTAGAGATTATAAGAGGGCAATGGCCGAAGGTTCCGAGGTGAAGAAGGGAGCCGAAAAAGGGAAGGAATGGTAGAAAGCCAAAGCCAAGGGCGTTCACTATAACTAGAGATGGGGCTAGGGTGGACCCCGATGTAGTGTCAGGTACCTTCCTAGTAAACCAAACCTGCGCATCTGTACTCTTTGATTCTAGTGCTAGTAGGAGTTTTATTTCTGCTGCTTTCTATGATAAGATGCCTTCTAGAAGCAGAAAGATTGTGAGCCCTTTGGTGTAGAAATTGTCATTGGTAAGTCTACTAGGATATCTGATGTGATAGAGCATTGTGATAGAGAATTGGATGGTCATTGGTTCTCTGCTAGGCTGTTTGTGATGACCTTAGGTGGATTTGATGTGGTCCTAGGGATGGACTAGTTAGCCGTCTATGAGGTCAATATCATGTGTCGCAAGAAGATGATTCAACTAACTGTGTCTGATAGAAGTTCTGTTACGATTTATGGGGATAGAGTTCGCACAGTTTCGAAAGTAATTTGGATGATTACGGCTGAGAAATGTATGGGGCATGGATGTAGTGCTTATCTAGCCTATGTGAAGGATGTGGATGCGTTAATGCTGCGACTGTCAAACGTGCTGGCCGTATGCGATTTCCATGATGTTTTTCCTGAAGAACTATCAGGCTTACCACCTGACTGTGAGATTGAGTTCCAGATTGATCTTCTACTTGGGGCTCAACCTGTTGCTAAGGCGTCATATCGTCTAGCTCCCTTTGGGATGAAGAATTTGATGACTCGGTTGCAAGAATTGCTAGATAAGGGTTTCATTTGACCGAGTATCTCTCCGTGGGGTACTCCGGTCTTATTCGTGAAGAATAAAGATGATAATATGAGGATGTGCATCGACTACCGCGAGCTGAACAAGTTGACTGTGAAGAACCCGTATCCATTATAGAGAATTGATGACTTGTACGATCAGCTTTAGGGTTCCAGTTGGTTTTTGAGGATAGACCTTAGATCTAGTTACCATCAGCTAAAGGTGAAGGAGCAGGATGTTCCTTAAACGGCTTTTCGCACACGTTATGGACACTACAAATTTCTCGTGATGTCTTTCGGTTTAACCAACGCGCCAGATGCTTTCATGGATCTTATGAATCGGGTTTTCTAACCGATATAAGATAGATTAGTGATCATATTCAATTGATGATATTTTGATCTACTCAAAGAGCGAGGTCGCCCATCACCTCAAAGGGGTACTAGAGACACTTAGAAACGAGAAATTGTATGCTAAGTTCTCTAAGTGTGCATTCTGGCAGCGAGAGGTCCAGTTTCTTGGCCACGTAATTAACCATGAAGGAATCATGGTGAATCCTGTGACGGTCGAAGCTATAATGCAATGGAAATCTCCAAGTACGCTATCCGAGATCTGTAGCTTCTTGGGTCTGGCGGGTTACTACATGAGTGTTAGGTTTGATAAGGCTGGTACAACCAGAACAAACAATTAACTTGATTTTGGTACAATTTTGAAGGACTTACGAAGACAAAGCTACATTTCCGAATACAATTCCACCACCTTCCGAAGCCAAGACTAGAAGAACTTCAGAAGAGAAACTTAGTCTTTCGAGACTAAGTTTACTCTTTTGATGTATAAAGAAGATAAGACTGGAAGCAGCTGATTCGAAGGAGTTGTTCCTTCCGAAGCCAAAGTACCTTCGGAAGACTTTATATTTTCAGAAGTTTACCCACCTTCGGAAGTAACAACTGTGAAGAATGGATAAAGTAAGGTGTCTATCAGTCAACTGCTAGACTAACAGACTAGCATGGAACTTCTTCATGCGGGTATGTTTAACCTTACTTTATCCACTGCTCATCCATCATAGATTATTACAGTTACCAACCTTAGTTGGTGACAAAAGGTAAGTCATGGGCTTGTCATGACTACCTAATACTAGGATAATACTTTATCTTAGCTTACATGCTTCTAGCATCTATAGTATTTTGTCTAGTTGTATTTTCCAGCTGGTTTTCCAAGTATAACCAGCTGTAGATAGTAGTATATATAGTTCTCATTATAAGCTCATTAGAGTATGCTTGTAAAAGTCTTGTAATCTTTGAGTGGAGAAATATATACAAGTATCTTGAAAAACTTATTCTTGTGCCTTGCTTACTTAGTATATTATTATCAACTCTTAGAAGATTTTTCTTCATCGTTCGAGTGTAACCGAGTGAGTTTAAGAGAGAACCATTATGTTGAGTGACTTCTAACGATCCTACAATTGGTATCAGAGCTTCCAGGCTCTTGATTGTTAGATATTACCATCCCAAATCATCTTGACGTTTCACTCATACCCTCACCTCACTAAAAATGGCCACGAACTAGAAATCACAAGAATTTGTGGCTAAAGCTCCTACCATCACTCCTGAAAATTTTAGATCCTGGAGGATGCGAATTGAAGGCTCCATCAAGTATCAAGGCAGCCAAATGTGAAGATTTGTCATTAATGGTCCTTACAAGCCAAAGGTGGCATCACCTTATGGCAGAGGTGCCATAATAGAAAAGGAAGTTGAAGATTACTCAGATGAAGATCACAAGAAGACGGACATCGATAGCAAAGGCATGACTGTAATACTTACAGCCATACCAAACACCATCATAGTAGGCTTTGAGCATTGCATGCAATGCCAAAGAACTCTTTGGTGCTTTGACTCAGATGCACTCTGGTTCTAATGACTCCAAGAAAGACTCCATGAAGCAGCAGTTTGACTTTACCTATATTATTGGAGAGACTCTTAGCCAGCAATATTTCAGGTACATGGATCTTATCTCATCACTTCAGTCAGTTGGAGTTTCTCTTAAGAAAAGAGACCTAACAAGGAAGTTCATGAGTGCACTTTATCAAGATTGGACTTTCTATTGTGTCTCTATCAAGAGAATAGAGAACTTGAACACTCTCACAATGACTGAACTATTCGGTATTCTTGATGGATACCGTGTAGAGATGGAGACTTAGAAAGGCCATCAGATGAACAGAATTTATGGTCCTTCCACTAGCAATGCTCTAGTTGTTGCTGAAGGATCAAGAAACCCCTAGTCCTAATAGTATCTGACTTACTCCAGCAGCAACCAAGTTCTTCTGGTCCATACATCACTTTTCCTGAAACCCCAAAGTCTCAACATGCTCAATCAAGTCCCTTCCCTGATAATTGTGCCTTTGTTTCAGGAAAATAACATTCTAGTGACTTTCAGTTCTGCTTTGAACATCTAGAATGCTTCAGCCCTGATGATGTTGAATACATGGACATAGTCCAACAAATGGCTCTGCTGACTTATAGAGCAAAGAATTTCTTTAAAAGAACTGGAAGGCAGTTCCCTCAAAACCCAACCAACAGCAAATTCGGGTTTGACAAAAGCAAGGCCAAGTGCTACAATGGTAATCAACTTGCCTATTTTGCGAGGGAATGCAGAGCTCCAAAATCCAATCCAGGAGCCAGTCAAGCCTCCACATCTTCTGCCACACATAAAGCTGCTTCAACTGAACAACAAACTGCTACTGTTGCTCAAGAAGCTTATTGGAGCTTCATGGTGCAAGAAGTGACTCCTACTCAAACACTTATGGCTGGAACTGATGATAGCAAGGTATATGAACATCTTTGCACTCCAGCTTGTATTGCTAAAGTCAAACTATATCAGGACTATAACATGGAAATCAAATATGATATTAAGTCCTTAAACATCTTAAAATCTGACTTTAAAAGGGCAGAATCTGACTATAAAATGAAAATGGAACAGTTAGAAAGAACTGTGTCCTCTTTAAAACATGAACAAATAAATTACAGGACTCAAATCAAAGATTTAATTTTTAAGTTAACTGAGGCTCAAGCCCTGCTAGTCATAGCTGAGGCTAAAGCAAAGAAGTATGCTATTGAAGAGCATAACTTCCAAACCATCCTTGCATCATCCTCCTACTCAAAATTATGTTATCAAAACAAAGAAGGGTTGGGAATCAATGAAATTGCTCCACCATGTTCTTATGAGTCTAGAAGACAACCAATATATGGTACTGAAGAGCAAGAGGTTCCATCTGCTGGCCCCCTATCTTATGAGGGAAAGAATGATGCAAATATGGAGACCAATACACGAAAGGATCAGCTAGAAAACTCGATCTTCACCTGTAATGAAAAACCCCTGACCACTAATGCCAGAAGAAACAAAGCCAAGCCAGCCAGGAAAACTGCCAAGAAAGTAGTTGAGTCCAAGCTGAAGATAAACCCAATGCAAAAAGGTGTGTTTATCTCAGCAGGATTCCAGCTGGTTGGAAAATCTGATCCAGGAAAGGAATGCAGTACCAGCACTCCTCTCCAGCTGAAGGATTAGAAACTGAAAAGGAAGACTGTTGAGAAGTGCAAGAAACAACAGTCAGCATACCCCTTGAAAAGTAACATTGCATGCATAATGTGTGGTCTGCACAACCACATGGCTAAAGATTATTATTACAATCCTGCTAGCACACATTATGCAAATAACGTTAAGAAGGAAGAAGTCAAGGAAGGTTTCACATTTGAACCTTATCACATGGTTCAAATGTTAAGAAAATGAAAACTTACTTCTGAAGCCAAATTACTTTCAGAAGAAAACCATTCTTCCAAAGGAAAAATAGCTTCGGAAGTAAAGACAAAGAAAATTCCAAAGAAAAAGAGAATTCCTTTGAAACCTTCCGAAGTAAAGACTACTTCCAAAGAACAAGTTTTGTAAGCTTCTTCCGAAAAAAAAGAAGCTTCAGAAGAAAGCTCGCTGCTCAAGCTTCATCATGCTCATCTTTGTTGATCAACCAAAGGATAGAATGGAAGATCAAAGAAGATGCTGCAGCCCCAACCTCTTCTTCCAAAATCACAATTGAACCCCCATGTCTACATTTTGGTTTAATTCTCTCATCCATATTGGAAGAACCCAAGACCAACAAGGCTTTGGTCTCCAATAGCAACTAACTTTTTCACCTTATGTGCAGGGACATCCATTTGACAAAAATGGAACTATATAGATTGTGGACAGTGGATGCTCAAGGCATATGACAGGGAAAAAATCTCTTCTTTAATAATTTTAACATTTTGATAGAGGACCTGTTCAGTTTGGAGGTGAAACTGGAGGATACATTTCTAGCAGGGGAAGTGTATCCAATGGTAAGTTAAAAATTGACAAGGTAAACTTTGTCAAATAGGTTGAACACAACCTGTTAAGTGTTTCTCAATTCTGTGACCAAAAGCACCACATGATTTTCATAGAACATGAGTGCATGATTCTCAAACCTGATGATAATTTCACAGGAATTGGTGCTTCTTAGATCTCCCAGGAAAGGGGATATGTACAAGCTTGATATGAATAATGCTTCCCCACTGGGTGAAGTATCATGCTTTCTATCCAAAGCAAATGGTGATGAGTCAACTCTATGGCATAAGAGAATGTGCCATGTTAATTTTAAGACCATGAACAAGCTGGTCAAAAATAACTTGGTACATGGTATGCCTAAAAAGGAATTTATTTGTAAGGATACTTGTGTTGCTTGCCTAAAAGGGAAACAACACAAGGTTCCTTATAATCCAAAGAAGTGAACCCTATCACCACTCCATTACACTTGCTACACATGAATCTCTTTGGTCCTACAATTATAATGAGTATTGGAAGGAAGTCATACTGCCTTGTGATTGTTCATGACTTTACTAGATATACATGGGTTTTCTTTTTAAAAACTAAGGATGAAACTGCTAAAATTTTAAAATCTTTTATTCTTAAAATTGAGAACCAGATAGATCATAAGATAAAAATCTTAAGAAGTGACTAAGGGACTGAGTTCAAAAATCAAGTTCTTGACTCATTCTGTGACTCTAAGGGAATCACCAGACAATATAGTTCTCCAAGAACTCCTCAACAAAATGGTGTTGCTGAGAGGAGAAATAGGAACCTTATTGAGGCTGCTAGGACTATGTTAGCTGGTTCAAAGCTGCCTCTAACATTTTGGGCAGAGGCAGTCAACACTGCATGCTATGTGCAGAATAGAGTTCTTATAGTTAAGCCCCATGGAAAAACCCATTATGAGCTATAGAACAAGAGACCACCATTCACTGGTTTTCTTAGGTCCTTTGGTAGCAGGTGTACCATACTTAACACAAATGACAATTTAGCAAAATTTGCTGAAAAGTCGGATGATGCTATCTTTGTTGGATACTCTTCAAACTCTAAAGGTTATAGAGTATACGACATTAAGAAACAACAATTTGAGGAATCATCCAATATTGTTGTTAATGAGCACACTCCTTGTGTTAAGGGGAATGGCCATATATCTTCAACTTAGCATTGTTTCCCAACTATTCTAAACCTTCTTGTGAGATTGTTTCAGCTGGAACAAGTGGACAAACAGATTCCTATGAAGATCAAATGTTTGAGTTGCCAAGGTCTCTTCTAAGATCTCCAAGAAGACATGAAGATCAAGCTCCTATAGCTGGTAATCCAGAGAGTCTCACCATCTCTAGAATCAATGGAGCATCAATAAGTTGTTAGCCAAATGAGCCCCAATCTTCACCAACAGACAACTTCAGTAATCAACACCACGCTGATAAAGACAGTGACATGGAGGAATAGGAAACTGTTGATCCTACTTCACAGTAACTCATAACTGATGTTGTAACACATTCATTGAATCAGTTCTCATTGAATGAATGTGAGACAACAGCTGGTGGTTGTGTTCACAATCCTAAGCAAAACATCTCTAACTTGGATCTATCTATGCAACTAGATGTGATTCCTAGGCTCAGGATCCACAACACCTATCCAGCTGAGTACATTATTGGGGTTGTCTTAGAGGGAGTAAAGACAAAGAGTCAAACTCATCAAGGGAATGTCTGCTTGTATTCACGCTTCCTCTTTTAAAATTGAGCCCAAGAAAGTAGAAGAAGCCTTAAAGGACAAAAATTAGGTTGAAGCAATGCAAGAGGAATTGCTTCAATTCAAAAGGAAGAAGGTGTGGAACTTATGTCCACTAATAAAAGGCCAAGTCCCTATAGGTACCAAATGGGTGTTTAGGAACAAGAAGGATGATAGAGGTTTGATCATCAAGAACAAGACCAGACTTGTTGTTCAAGGGTACACACTAGTGGAAGGAATTGACTACACAAATGTCTTTGCACCTGTTGCGAGACTTGAGGCTGTTAGGATCTTCCTTGCTTTTGTAGCATCCAAGAACTTCACTATCTACCAACTTGATGTGAAATGTGCATTCTTGTATGGGGATATAGACAGGGAAGTCTATGTATGCCAGCCACCTGGATTTGAAGATCCATAGCATCCCAACTATGTGTGCAAATTGGACAAGGCACTCTATGGCCTACACCAAGCACCTAGGTTGTAGTATGAGACTTTGTCTCAATTTCTACTGAAGAATGGCTATAGTAGAGGCAACTAGACAAGATGTCATTCATAAAGAGATCTGGAAAGAACATGTTTCTTATACAAGTCTATATGGATGATATCATATTTGGCTCTTCAAATGACCAAATGTGTAAGGACTTTGAGAGCACCATGTGGAAGAAGTTTGAGATGAGTTCTATGGACAAGATGGACTTCTTCCTTAGAATTCAAGTGAAGCAAATGAAAGAAAGGTTTTTCATCAGTTAATCTAAGTATGTCAAGGACATCTTAGATAGATTTGAAATGAAGGATTGTAAGCCAGCCAAGACACCTATAGCCAGGAACCATTATCTTTGTCCTGACTTTGAGGGGGAGGATACTGATCAACATCAGTACAGGGCAATTATTGGGTCTCTTATGTATCTAACTGCAAGCTGACCTGATATCATGTTTGCAACTTGCATCTGTGCAAGATATTAAGCTGCCCCTAAGGTGTCTCACCTGGTTGCTATCAAAAGGATTCTGAGATACCTCAAGGGAGCTCCTAAACTAGGACTCTGGTATCCTAAGAATAAGGACTTCAACCTCTATGGTTATACTGATAGTGACTATGGTGGCTGCAACATCAACAAGAAATTAACATCAGGAGGATGTCAATTTCTTCATGGAAGGATCATTTTATGGTAATGCAAGAAACAATCCTGTGTCTCTACATCAACTGCTGAATCTGAATACATTGCTGTTGCCAGCTGCTGTGCTCAACTGCTTTGGATTCAAAATTAGATGATAGACTACGTATTCAACTTCATGGAAACTCCTATCCACATAGACAAGAAGAGTGTCATTTCCATCACAGAGAATTCAATGAAGCACTCAAAGACCAAGCATATTGACATCAGGTATCATTTCATCCGAGATATTCATAAGAAGCATCTCATAAAATTAGTTAAGGTTTATTCAAATAAACAATATGCTGACTTGTTCATAAAGGCATTTGATGAATAAAGATTTAAATATTTAATTACAGTTGTTGGGATGATCAACCTTGAGTAGGTCTCCTTTGAAAACCTGTTTAAATACGCCATGGCCTTTTTTTCTAACAATTACAATTAAGCCCTGTTACAGAAATTTTCGTCAAAACTTCTAAGTAAGAATTCTTCCGAAGAGAATTTACCTACGAAAGAAGATTTTCTCAGTCTTCCGTAGGTAAATTACTTTAAGTGTTTCTTCTTCCGCAAAAGCTTTTGGGCCTCGAAAGAATTTTGAACAAGTATCAAAACAGCTTCCAAAGCTTATTAACTTCTTACTCTTGAAAAACAATCTTACTCTAGGAAGAAAATTTGTCTTAAGATTATATTTGCCTTCAGAAGTAAATTTTGCCTCGGAAGAATCACTTAAAGGGGAACATAAGTGTTACCCTTCGGAAGATATTTAATCTTCGGAAGAAAATTAACTGTAATGGATATCTTTTGGGCCCCACTCTATAAAAAGGTAAAAGATTTTGTCATTAAAAGAGGATGTCGTTGAATTATTTAAATGGATTTATCTTTCCGCCTAATCTTATCGAAACCTAAGCCATCTTGTCAACATCATTACCTCTTATCCAATAAGATTTTACCTCCATTTATACATAACCTCCGACCATCTCTCTCCTTTCTTACCGTTACAGAATTTTCTACAACCGATTTAAAGAGCTAACTCCCAAATTTCCCCCACTATCATTCGTCTTCTTCATAGTTCCTCCAATCAACCAAGTACTCTGAAACCATGGCCCTCAATCCTCAACACAACTAGGTCACGATCCTTGATTCCACAAAGGATGCCGACTATGCCCTAATCATCCAATTCCTTAACCAATCAACATACTTCACCACCCTCACCGTGAATCCCCTTGTTTACTCCAACCACATGGCCGATTTCTGGTCAAATGCACAGAGTGAAACCCAAAATAACCAGAGGGTTATTTGGTCGATGATATGCATCCAAGAGTTGATCATCAATGAGACCACCATCCGAGAGCATCTGGAGCTCCATGATGCGGGCGCCCCTATTGATTTCCCTCACTCGAATTTGGCAGACTCTTATCTCCAAATGGGCTATGGAGGCGATATGCACAGGTCTACCGTTTATAAGTACAATTTTTCTTATAACTGGAAGTTCTTCTTGCATATTGTTCTTCATTACCTATCTAACAAATCCGGGTGATGGGATCAAATCCTACACGATTTTAAGTGCCTGGTCCATGGGATGGTGAGGAACCTTGGTTCAACTACCCACTGTTTGTGCTGCTGAATTTGATCAGCAATATCAACCGGGATTCCTTCTACATGTATCCAAGGTACATATAGCACATCATAAACGGTGAACTGGACCAGGACAAGCTTTAATTTGCCCACACTCTCCAAGTTCCTCAGATGAAATCTACTATCTTCAAAACTTTGAAGAAGGTTTTAGCCCATTTCACTAGAAGATTCACTGATCTTCTTCCAAGTATGTTTGAGCCAATGGCACATGGTGACATCTCTCCAGGCCAAGCAGGTGATGAAACCCCACTAGATTAACCCATTGTCCACCGTCCTATACATCTCACTTACCATAGACACCCCAAATGAACCCTTGATCAATCTACTCTGATAGATCAAGTCCCCTCTATTCAACTAAAAAAGACTAGAGTGGAAACATGGGCTCCTACTCAGTCTGAGGTCCTACCATCCTCCATAATAGACGTCAATGTCATGGTTGAGTTTCCTCAGTCTCAACCAGACGAGCCCATAACCCTAGCCTTAAGCCCTCAGGGTGAATCATAACACTCCCCTGAGCAGCCTAAAAGGGACAACCACATCATGAATCCATTGCTTATGCAAGGGAATCCTTAGGTGCTAACCAACGTCCTGGGTCAATAGATATCCATGCCACATCCTTTCTTGACCTTCTTACCCGACCTGATGAGGATATCATACTCTATATGGGCAGTGAAGTTGATCTATCTCACCACTCTTAAGATGAAAAGAGCCCTTTGGAGCCTCTGATATTCAGCCAACATCAGGCAACCAGTACTGAGGTAAGTCCCATAGATGTGGAGGGGACTCATATGGATAAAGCTGGAACTACAGAGAGTGTTTCATTAGCCTCTCAGGGCAGTGGTAACATCAGTCAGCCTTTATCCAAGGCAACTTCACATCTCAGTGTTTCTGAAGGAGACATTGGATTGCAGAGGAACCCTGGGTGCCAAGAAAACACATCAGGTGGTGCGGAGGAACATACTAGGTATGTTATCCCATCTCCCCATGATTCCTCACAAGAGGATGAGGGTAGTCTGCAACACACCATTGAGTATATACTCTCCAAAATCTCAAACCTTGAATCCAAGGTTAAGATTTTGGAAAGTAGATCTGCCACTCAGCAACTTGAGATTAACACTCTCGAGGCCAACTAGCTGAGACACAGATAGAGAGATCTGTTAGGCATGTACATACTTAGGTCTCTGCAAGCTCTTCCTTAAGCTCATCTGACTCTCAAGATGATACTACCAAAAAGGGGGAGAGTATGCAGGGACAAAGATCTGATGAGGAGATATCTACTCACTCTTTGGAGTAGATATCAACTCGAGAGGAGATGTCTGTTCACTCTTTGAAACAGGTATCAACTCCCATGGAGCCAATCATTTCTATTACCTATCCTTTTGGAGCCACTTCTTCACACCCAACTTTCACTGCACCCATCTTTCCCCCACCTTCTTCAATTCAAATGGACTTTAGGATTCTTATCAACTTCTTTAATTTCTTGAACCAATTTCTGATGAGATCCTCATTTAAATATCCCCTACCAGATGTCACTCTGACCTACTTTAGAGCTGAGGAGCTTCAAAGGTTAACTGCACCTCCTACCTCTGGGAAAGGTGTTGGTCAACCTATGGGGAGTGTGGAACCTGAGATTCACTTTGAGGGAAAAACACAAACTGATGGCCTAGCATCTGACTTGGAAGGGACAGGAAGTGCAGTTGCTTCCGAAGCTTTGGAAGTTACTTCCGAAGAGGATGTTAAAACTTCCGAAGCAAGTTTATCATTTACTTCCGAAGCCACTAAGGCTACTTCTGAAGCTAAGGAAACCTCTTCCGAAGTTGAGATTGTGGTTGCGGAAGTAATAGTAAACCTATCCACCACCATCCTAACTATGCCACCAACTCAAACTCCACTCAGCTAACCTAAACCCTCCAAGCTAGAGTCTCCAAAAGCTTCAGCTTCCTCTGACCATAAAGGAAAGAGAAAGATGATAGTTGAAGGCTTGAGGAGGAGGAAATATAGGCCAAACTCAAAAAGAAAGGGCAACCTGTCTCTAAAAAGCTATTAGCTGCCAGTATAAAGGCATCAATAGCTGCTCAAGAGCAGATTAACAATCAAAGAAGAGTGGAGATCATAGACAGACTTATTAGTATGGGAGTAAAGAGTGAAGAAATGCTCTTACTTCCATATGATGAGCTTGTAAAACTAGAGAAGGAACCCTTGCTGCTAAATGAAAGAAAGGAAGCAACAAGGTTGGCTAAGGAAGAAGAAAAGAAGAGGAAGAAGGAGGAGGACATGGCAAAGGCAAAGGCCAAGGAAAGAGCAGAGAAAATAGCCTTTCTCTACTCTAGGGGATTCAAGGAAGAAGAGCTGGCCCCTCATGACTTAGACACTGTCTTGTTCTTCTTCAAACAAGAACAAGAAAAGATCATGAAGCAGAGAAAAAGGGCAGCCAGGGAAAAGTTGAAGCAGAAGAAAAGGAAGGAGGAGGAGGCTGAGAAAGCTATTGCCGAAAGGGCTGAAGATAAGGAATGGATGAAATTCTACCTCAAAGCCCATGGCTTCTCAGCCAGGAAGGTTACCACCATGGTAGAAAAGACTCTCCAACGACATATCAGTGAGATCAAGGCTGATATTCATTTAGGAATCCGGCAGGAGGTGCCCTGGAAATCAAGTAGTCAGAGGGATGGTCCCAAAACCAAAGTCATCACCCAAACCTAAGCCTACCCTCAAACCAAGACAAACACCCTTATGCCAAACCACTAAACCACCTACACCTTTCCCTTTCCCTTTCCCTATAAAACCTGAACCCACTAATGAACCCTATACCCCAGAACCAGCCCCTCCAGCTATCTCACCACCACCACCATCACCACCTGTCCTAAAACCTAAAACCAAACCTAAAACAAAATTATCACCTAAACCTAAACCTCTAACTCAAGCCATACCCTCAACCTAACCATCCTCTCAATCATCTAGGCCCCTAACCATGAGGGAGTATGAGGAAATCCAGGAAAGGCTCAACCACTGCATAAGGTTAAGCTCTATCTCTCGGGAAGACAAGCTGATAGAATTAAAATACATTGACAATTGTATTAGCCTTATCTCAAGATAAGCTTTCCTTGATCTTCAACTGGAACCCTGGACCAGGCTCTCATTCTTCTTACTACAAACCAAAGTGTCTTAACTGACGAAGAGAAGAAGCTAAATAGGAAACTGGTGACTCTGCTGGACCCTAGGAAGGTAGATGACTTCTCTACCACTCCCCAAGTTCCTAGGAGCTCCATAGTCCAGTGGAGGTTTGATAAACCTTCAGGAAGTTTCAAGATGGTAAGAGAGAATGGTTTTATCAACATATGGGAGATAGCCCAACTGCTACACAGCAGTAGATTTGATCTTGCTGAACTAGCAGACATACCATTCCCCAATCCCTCCAATCCTCCAATCCCTCCAATCCCTCCAATCCTCCTATTGTGTCTCTCATCAGAAATCACATAAGCAACATAAGAGAAGTAGAGGTGAAGAAAAGAGAAAAGGCAATAAAGGAGGCAGCTCTCATCAAAGGTAAAATATTTCTATAAATGGTCTGGGTGTATGACTCTAACACCTATCAACTAACTCTTTATAGGGGAAATTACTACCGGATTCATGTTGTCCAAAGTAACAGAATTGATATGTTATCTAAAAAAGAACTGAATCAAGTCCTCACCATTACCATAGAAGAAAACAAAGAAAAGAGTGCAGACTTTCTGGCATTGGTGAGGGAAACTCTGAAGAAGAAGGATAAGTGAATGTTTTGGTAGCATCAGCCTAGGGGAGTTTGTTAGGTCTGATAAAGCTGGTGCAACCAAAACAAACACTTAACTTGATTTTGATACAATTTATGAAGGACTTCTGAAGACGAAGCTGCATTTCCAAAGACAAGTCCAGCTCCTTCCGAAGCCAACACTAGAAGAACTTCTGAAGAGAAACTTAGTCTTCCGAGACTAAGTTTACTCTTCCGAACTATAAAGAAGATAAAGACTGGAAGTGGCTGATTTGAAGGAGTTGTTCCTTCCGAAACCAAAGTACCTTCGGAAGACTTTATGTCTTTGGATGTTTACTCACCTTCGGAAGTAACAACTGTGAAGAGGGGATAAAGTAAGGTGTCTGTCAGTCAACTACTATACTAGCAGACTACATGGAACTTCTCCATGCGGGTATGTTTGACCTTACTTTATGCACTGCTCATCCATCATAGATTAGTACAGTTACCAACCTTAGTTGGTGACAAAAGGTAAGTCATGGGATTGTCATGACTACCTAATACTAGGATAATACTTTATCTTAGTTTACATACTTCTAGCATCTGTAGTATTTTGTCTAGTTGTATTTTCCAGCTGGTTTTCCAAGTATAACCGGCTGTAGATAGTAGTATATATAGTTCTTATTGTAAGCTCATTAGAGTATGCTTGTAAGAGTCTTGTAAACTTTGAGTTGAGAATTAATATACACAAGTATCTTGAAAACTTATTCTTGTGTCTTGCTTACATAGTATATTATTATCAACTCTTAGAAGACTATGCTTCATCGTTTGAGTGTAACCGAGTGAGTTTAAGAGAGAACCATTATCTTGAGTGACTTGTAACGATCCTAAAGCAGATTTATTCAAGATTTCTCTAAGATAGCTTCTCCATTGACTAAGTTGACTCGTAAGGATGTGAAGTTCGAATGGAGTCCGATTCAGAGAGTGCCTTCTAAGAGTTGAAGTTGAGGTTAACTCAAGCTCCTGTCTTGACATTGCCCAAAGGGAATGATGACTTGGTGGTATATTCGGATGCTTCGTATTTAGGTCTGGGGTGCGTGTTGATGCAATAGGGGAGGTCATAGCCTATGCGTCTCAGCAGTTGAAGATCCATGAAGTCAATTACCCTACTCATGATTTGGAGTTAGCGATAGTGGTCTTTGCGTTGAAGATTTGGAGACATTACTTGTATGGAACCAAGTGCACTATCTTCACAGATCACAAGAGCCTAAAGTACTTCTTTAAACAAAAAGATCTTAATATGTGGCAGAGAAGGTGGCTAGAGTTAATCAAGGACTATGTAAGGCTTCGTTCCCGGGACGTCTACGTTGGTCATCATAGCATAAAATATTCAAAATATAACATTTGCAACGGAATTTAAACTTTTCATATATAAATTGTAAATATATGACCAAACATTATTCTTTTAGTTCTATCACAAAAACTTGACAATTACAATCATTATCTCAAAATCTAGAATGTCAGACTCGGATCATTTAAGTAGTTATCTCATCCATGTCTACACTCCTCAGCTGCATCATTACCTGCCAACTATTATGCACACAAAGTCAACTACGCTGAATGAGTTCTAGTTTTACAATAAAATACTTTTTCATACATTTCAAACATTTACATTTAGTGCGTGATCGTTCATCATCACATACATATCATCATATTCCTTTCTTATCATTTATTTTGTTCATTTCGCATATTTCGAACTTTCATTCTTATCTTTCACTTTAATCTTGACCAAAGTCGTATGCCATACCCCAAACATTGTGGCCAAAGTCTATAAATAGACCCCTAACATTGTGCACGAAGCTGACTCCAGTACCAGGGCAAGTGACAAGGATCCCGTTTCGTACTTTCGGTCAATCTCAAGGATTAGACCCCTTATTCATAGGCTAGCCAGGACCCATATAGTTGAGCTAACAACATACGGTTGTGAACCTCCATTCATTTGCTTTCAAGACTTCAATTCTTTTATTTGGTTTCACTTTTCATTATCATTAACTTTCACTTCATTACATAATACTTATTCTTCATTAGTATATATCACACCAAGTAAGAAACATCATGAAACATACATTCACATTCTCATCAAAATGAATAACAAACAATAATATCCGACCCTCTGCGGGATAGCAGGGTTCGGGGCGGCAACCCCTGACACCGGGGTTTTAGGGGCAGCAGCCTTAGTGGGGTCCAAGGGGCAATGCCCCTGGCTGGGGCCGGGCTACCAGGTCAGCGCGAAGAAATTTTATTTTGAATCATTTATATAGCACATTTTGTTATAGAAAAATTTATTTTCCTGTTAAAACCTCTTGAGATCTTTGCCATAAAAAGAACGTATATTTAGTGTGCATAACAGCCCCAAAAACATACAAAAACTTGTAAACAGGGGGATCTAGAACTCACCTGATCTCAGTAACTAACTTCATGATTAGGTTATCTAAGCTATGATCATGGTACACAGTCTGCATATAAGTTAACCCACAAATATGTCATAATCTACACAGTTTCGCATGTAGTTTCGAACGTAGTTTCGCATGCAGTTTAGCTGCCAGTTTGCATGGCAGTTTCACCCAACTTTCGTTGGAATTCCATGGCTGCAAAATTACCAGCAATAGTTTCACCAGAAGAAATCCACAGTTTCGCACGACGCATAAAAATAACGTTCCAGGTCATTTTTAACCCAAAAATTGAACTTTTTACTCCCAAATCCTTCATTTTTCATTTAGGAAACTATATCTAAGCTTTTTACATGATTTCATGCATAAAAATGTGACTTTTGTAGTGTGACATCCGGTAATTTTCCGTTACCAAACTCCGTTAGTTCCGTTAAGTCTTGCATATATGTGTTGTGAGCACAAACTAGTTGTCATTGAACGTTGGTAACTTAATAACATCCAACCATGATTATCAGATAATAACTTAATTAATAATGTTGGTTATTAATTTGTAGTTATGTGATTTATAAAGTTTAAGTATTATTTGTGAATTTTACTTGATAACATGACTACGTCTAATATCTATGTGATTCATGTGTTTTATTATTAGTTGAAAAATATAATTATGGTAGAAAAATAATATATGAGTTTAGAATTTAAAACCATTTAAAAAGATGTTAAAAAATTAATTTTTAAAAAATATTGTAAAAGACGGCCTAAAGGGGTAATTCTAATTAAATTAAGTTTAACAAAAATCAAACCCTAATCCTCCCTCACCCCAAATCACGGCTCCCCCTCTCATCTTGTGATTTTTTATAAAAAGCATACAAATACAATCGATTTTGAGTAGTTCCAAGGGATTGTAAGGTGTTAGCAAGTTCCAATCTAGACTTTCTACATGTTTAAAAGGTTAGATTTTCATTGTTTTCATTGTTCTTGATGTATGATGAACCCTAATTTGAAATTGAGTATAGAAAGTCAAAATTGATGTTCTTTGATGATTGTATGATGCTAGTTAGATTGTATTGATGTTAGTTTACGTGGATTATACAAGAAAATCATGGTTTTGATGCATTGTTCATACCTTACTAATAATAGTAACTTTATTTCATGAACTTGATGATTTGATGATGAATTGATGATGTTAGGATGTTAATGATGTTGTATGAATGTTGGGATTATGATAATTATGCTAGAAATCCAAGAATTGATCATGTAGTTCATACCTTGCCATTAGTAGAAACTTTTGGATATGAGATTTGTGAACTATGATGATTTGATGATGTTGATCATGTCTAGATGTTAATATGGACTTGATTAGGCATGTTGTTGATGAATTCATGAAAGAATTGAGTATTGGATTTAGTTTGGGATGTTACTTTCCTAAAAGGGAAACTTTAATTTGGAAGATCATTGGATATTATGAATTGGACATGTTTATGATGCTAGGATCATGTTAGGATGTTTATTGATGATGTCTAATGCATTGGATTGTGTTAATTGGGTTGTTTGGATGGTTGATAAACTAGTTGGAAGAATCTAGGTTGCTTGAAAAATATGCATGAATACAAGTATGATGTTTTATACCAAGTTTGTGTATGATGAATGATGTTGTTGATGAGACTTAAAATGTATAACATGGATTATTGTATGTGATTAGGAAGTCATGATTGGGATTGAAATTGATCATTGCTATGAATGTCGATTTGTATGATGCTGGTGATCAATGTGATTATGCTAAATTGAAGTAGTATAAGGATCTTGTTAGAACTAAAGTTGATGATGGGATACACTTGAACTACTTGTATGATTATCATGTATGATACATTGCTACACTTGATTAAATGGGAATTAAACTAATATGTCACCAACGGGTCAAACGGGTCAACTAGGTCAAATGAGTCTTGTTTTCTAAAACCTTTGGTCAATGTGTTAATTCAGCACTTAGTGTTGTTAGAGATTTTGCGTACACATACTTATGTACTTGCGTGTTCTAGGTAACCTCTGAAGGTTGTCTTTCTCTCTCTCAAGTTCGCTTTAATATCATTCGAGTGCACATCAGGTGAGTTCATGCCCTACTTTTTATACACTCTCTCTTTTGGGGGAGATAGCATACTTGTTTACAAACACATCACTGTTGTAAGTTGTGTATAGTTTAACATAGTGTAATTTACCTTGAAAGTCCTCACACTTTCGGATCATTAATATTGGTAACTAGCGAGAAATGCTGGGTCGTACTACTGGGCCAGACAAGCCCCACCCGTGCGACTCAAGGTCAAATGGGTGCAATATTGTCCTAAACACAAACATCATCACAACTTGGTAGGTAGTGATAGGAGGCAAACAAACAAAACACATGTCAGCTTCGATTGCAAAATCACTATTGTTATTACTTCTGAATTTAGATTAGCTATCTAGTTCAATGCACCTCTTATGTTTTATAACTGTTACTATTTATGTTAAAAACAAACTCTTGAACTCACCAACCATTGTGTTGACTCTTTTAGTATGCTATTCTCAGGTCGTCAACTCTGGCTGCCAGTAGGAACACATCACATTCCAGCATGCTTTGCAAAGTCTCATATTGTGTCAAGACAATTGTTTTATTGTTTATAAGTTTTAAATAATGTTTTGGCGCGTGTTTTGCCAATTTATATTTTCAATACTTTAAGTTTAACTTATTTATAAAACGCTTCCGCAAATATTTTAAAGTTACAAACTCTGAATTATTTTATACGTTGCATATAGTGTCATTCTAAGTAACTAATGACTGGGATCCTGGTTTGTTCACACTCCTCATGGTAAAACCCCGCACGTGGATTTTGAGGGTGTGACATATAGGATTCTATGTCACTTTTCAAAACCCTAGAATTCCAATCTGCTATAAAGAGGTGTTAGGATGATGATTCTTACCTGGATTTGTTACTCTTTTCTTCTTGTTTGATGCCTAAACATTTAGTCTTCAATCCTTTAACCAACAAACTTCAAATCTTGATTTCTCTCTACTTTCTCTCTCTACTTTCTCTCTCTACTTTCTCTCTCTACTTTCTCTATCTACTTTCTCTCTCTACTTTCTTTCTCTAGAAAGTTGGTTGTTGAGTTGCAAATGGGGAGAAATATGGCTGGTTGTGTTTGTATACGGGGTGTTCACTGGACCTTTAACTCGTCTAACATATAACCCGTAAGGTTAATTTGGTGCATAATTCATTTCCCTCTTATTTATATTAAATAATCCCCAACTAAATACATTATTATTAATTGGCTCGTTTCGACTTTTTACTCGAGCATTACAAACTATGACTTCGAATTTCTATCATCCAGAGAAAGCAAACGTGGTTGCTGTGAATTTCTATCATCCAGAGAAAGCAAACGTGGTTGCTGACGCCCTTAGTCGAAAGGAAAGGCCCGAAGCAATTCGAGTGAAGGCATATTAGCTGATTATGACACCCAGTGTCAGGAGTTAGATCAGAGAGCTCCAAGATGAGGCGCTGAAGGATGATAGGATCAACTCCAAGCGGATGAAAGGATAGAGCTCAGATGTAGGAGAAAACACCCTTGGTGTTAGAACCCGATTTGGGCGGATATGGATTCCTTGCTACGGGGGTCTAAGGGGAAGGATTATGGATGAATCTCACAAAACTTGGTATTCCATTCATCCTGGTGCAACAAAGATGTACCATGACCTGAAGAAGGATTATTGGTGGCCAAGGATGAAGCGTGACGTGGCGGAATACGTAAGTAAATGCCTAATTTGTTTACAAGTGAAGGCAGAACACCAGAAACCATACAGGAAGATCCAACCTTTGAATCTACCCGAATAGAAGTGGGAACACATTACAATGGACTTTGTAATGAAGTTGCCTTGTACAGCAAGAGGATGTGGTACCATTTGAGTGATCGTGGACCGCTTTACAAAAAGTGCTCATTTTTTGCCAATTCGAGAGACGTACTCGTTGGAAAGGTAGATGGATTTGTTCATCAAGGAGATTGTAACTAGCCATGGTGTGCTGGTATCCATTGTTTCTGATAGGGACACTCGGTTTACATCAAAGTTCTGGAAGAAATTCCATGATATGAAGGGGACTAGGTTGCACATTAGTACTGCTTATCATCCTCAGACAGATGGTCAATCAGAGAGAATGATACAGACATTGTAGGATATGCTCAAGGCATGTGTTATCGATTTTAGAGGAAGTTAGGATGAACATTTAGCGTTAGCAGAGTTCTCATATAACAACAGTTACCATGCCAGCATTGGTATGCCTCCTTATGAGATACTATATAGTAGAAAGTGTAGGATGCATATATGTTAGGGAGACATTGGGCAGAAGGAGATGGGAAGCATTGCAGTGATCGAGGCCATGGCAGAGAAGTTGGAAAGGATTAAAGCCTTTATTAAAGCGAAAAAGGATCGGTAGAAGTCCTGCATTGATAAGAGGAGAAGGTCGATCGAATTCCATGTTGGTGATAATGTAATGTTGAAGGTATCTCCTTGAATAGGATTATCAAATTCTAGAAAAGTGTAAATTAAGCCTAAGGTATATAGGGTCATTTCGGATCATCGCAAGGGTAGAGGAGGTGGCCTACCGATTAGAGCTACCTGATGAGCTAAGTGGAATACATTCGACATTCCATGTGTCTCACCTGAGAGAATGTTTGGCTGATGATGACTTTGTCATGCCACTAGAGGATATTGAGGTGGATGAATGGTTGAATTATATGAACAGTTTGTGACCATCCTCAATAGAAAAGTGAAGCGTTTAAGGAATAAAGTGGTTACACTCGTGCGAGTACAGTGGAAGCACATGAAGGGATCTAAGTCTACATGGGAGATAGAGGAGGAGATGCGGCGGCATTACACGCAGTTATTCGAGGACTGATAGGTTCCGAGGATGAAACCTAAATAAGGAGGGAAAACTTGTAACACCCTGAAATTTCTAAGTGAAAAGAAGTAAGAAGAAGTTCTTGTGCAAAGGGAACTTCTCACATAAGAACCCATGCAAGAAGCTATGAATCATATAAATAGATGAGAGCACCTAATTGGCCCAATCTCGCACGATAACTGTTGCTGCTAAAGAGAGAAAGCCGTATAGTAGAGAGAGAAAGTGAAGATTTGAAGTGCTTAAGGTATGTAACTCGTGTGGTAACTTATGTTATGCACTAGGAATGTATTATTAATAAATAAAATGCATGAATATGTGAATATCTAGTATTGGTTTGAAAAGCTCTCGAGAAAGTTGATTTGGTGTAAGGATCTTCAAGAGGTGAGTTTCTAGCCCCTTTTATGCAATTTTTTAATGTTTTGGGGCTATTATGCATACTAAATTGCTTGTTTATACTTGTGATGATGTTGTTTATGGTGATAAGCATGTTAGAACAGTCTTATACATGATAAGTTGGGTTTAGGCGGGAAACCCGTAAGTTCTCGTGCGACTTAGGTAGCTTGTATCTTAAAAGATTTCAAATCTGGTGAAGTTCTCATGTGAAATGTATGTTGTCGTGCGACTAGGTATCTTGCTAAGCAAGAGTTGACTTTTGTACTCTTCTCGCGTGAGTGGGAGGTTCTCGTGCGAGATATTGTTGTCGTGTAGGCTAAGTTCTCACATGTTTTGGTGTGTATGTGTTATGTTATATTGCGTTCTATCTGTTTTAAAAAATGATAAAGCTTTATGATATGTCTTTACTTGGTATGTTATGTATCGCTATAAGTAAAGTATTATGTAATGAAAGTGAAAGATCATGATAATAAAAAGTGGAACGTAATGAATGAATAAAAGTCTTGTAAGCAAAACGTAAGGAGGTTCACAATTCCCTATGTGGGTTTGTTAGCTCAATTGTATACGACTTAGCTAGCCTAGAAGGATGCACACGAGGGTGTAAATCCTTGAGATTAACCATTATGAATAGGGGTACACATCCATGTGATTGTTAGCTCAACTATGAGTGGTCATAATGGTCTAGAAGGATACTCATAGGGGTTTAATCCTTGAGATTGATGATGTATGAATGGAGTCACATAATTCTAGAGATTGTTAGCTCAACTATGGGTAGTTGTAATGGTTTAGAAGGATACCCACAGGGGTCTGATTCTCGTAATCAACCAGGAACGGAATGGAATCTTTGTCGCAACACCTTGAGATTGTGATTAGTCTCATAACTTATGTTGGGGGCCGAGCATATGACACTGATTCGTGAAAGATAATGAATGAATGAATGAAACAATGATGTAAAGATAACGAAAGGAATGTATTAAGATGTATGTATTGATGTATGCTCACGTAATGTGTTTATTAAATGAGAAGCATTTTATTATAAACTAGAACTCACTCAGCATCGTTGACTTTTATATGTATAATAGTTGGTAGGTAATTGATGATGTTGAGGTGATGCAGGCATAGACGTGGAAGCTACTGGGATAGTTCAAGTCTAGCATCCATATTTTTATGAATGACACAGTATTAATACCATTTTTGACATGTAAAGGAAATGACACGATGTTTGATACAATCATAGTGTGAATGAAAGTGTACTTTTCCGCTGCAAATGTTAATATATTAATATTTTATGCTATGAATGTCCAACTGTGAGGCTTCTCGGGGTTGGGGCCTTACACTTTGGTTCCATGTTCTCTTTGAATAAAGCATGCACACTAAAATTGCTTGATATGTGGTGTACAAATCACATGATCAATTGTGATTGCAAAAACGAAGTTGTGATTACGAAGAAAATTCAGAACATGGTCATACCGAATCACCAATGGGTTCAAGTGATGTGGCTATGTTGTGATTTGGTCAGAATTCTAAGTTAAGAGCGGCCATTTTGAACGATTTTGATAAAGTGTAGTGTTTTGAATGGACGAGTGTACTTGAAGGTTTTTGCTTATGAGGAAGTGTAGAAGATGAAAATTGTGGGAATAAGTTAATTTTTACAATGGATAATATATAATAGTATTATTTTAAAATCTTACCACCGTAACTGTAAATCCGATGACTTATGATGATGGAACAGTTTTTCAAGAAACTACAGTGGCGCCACTACGCATTAGTAGATAAAAGTGGGGTCCTACCGGGTCTTTTAAAATACATGTGCTAAAGCCTTTCTATATGTCAAATTGCGAAAATCGGTAGCTACCCAATTTTACTCATTTTGTTATCAACAAAGCATTTTTTATAATTTTTATCAGATTTTATTATGTAAATCGTTTAATTATTCAAAGTTAATCACCACAATAGCATATACAATGTATTTAAATCTTGTTTAATCAAATGTCTTTGTGAAAAGATCTACATATTGTTTATTTGTATGAACCTTAATTAGTTTAATGATTTTCTTTTCTGCATAATCTCTAATGAAATGATACATGATGTCAATTTGTTTTGTCTTTAAATGCTGAACTGGATTGTTAGTGATTGAGATGGAATTGTTGTTGTCAATGTGAATTGGAGTATTCATAAACATTAACTCATAATCTCTAAGTTGAGTTTGAATCCATAGCACTTGAGCACATCAACCAGATGCAGCATTGTACTCAGCTTCAGTAGTTGACGTAGATACACATGTTTGCTTTTTGCATTGCCATGAAACCAATCTTCCCCTACAAATTGGCATCCCCCTAGAAATTGGCATCCCCCTAGAAATTGGCATCCCCCTGAGGTAGACTTCTTGTTGATGTTGCATCCTCTATAGTCACTATCTATATATCTATCGAGATTGAAGTCAACACTCTTAGGGTAGCATAATCCCAATTTAAGTTCCCCTTTAAGATACTTCAAAATTCTATTGGCAGCTATCAAATGTGATACTTTTGGAGCAGTTTCGAATCTTGAGCACAAGCATGTGGCAAACATAATTTTTGGTTTGCTTGTTATGAGTTATATAAAAGATCCTATGATGGGTTCATATTAATTTCGATCAATTGCTTCCCCCTCAAGATTAGTATTTAAAGAACATGTTTTGAACATAGGGGTTTTAGCAGCTCTAGCATTAATGGCTTGAAATTTCAGTAAGATGTCTTGAACATACTTAGATTGATTTATAAAAACTCCATCAGGTGTTGTTTCACTTTAGTTTTAAGAAGAAGTTGAGTTCTCCCATTGAACTTATTTCAAATTTGGACTTATGAGACTCTCAAAGTCTGTATAGAATCTATCATTTGTTGACCCAACTATAATGTCGTCCATATATACTTGTACTAAAATGATATCCAAATAAACTTTTTTAATGAAGGGGTTTGTATATGGATCCTATGGTGTATCTATTTTTTAGAAGAAAGGTAGAAAGTGTCTTAAAACATTTCCTAGGGGCCTGACAAAGCCTATGGAGAGCTTTATCAAATTTGCAGACATAAGATGGATACTTAGGATCTTTAAACCCTGGTGGCAGACAGACATAAACTTCTTCATCTTCTCCCTATAAAAAATTCTGATTGCTTCAAGCCTGGAAATAGTAGCAAAGACTTCATCATAATTAATCCATTCATCTTGTGTGTACCCTTGTACCACAAGTTTGGCTTTGTTCTTAATAATAATGTCTTTGTCATCCTTCTTGTTTCGTAACACCCATCCGGTTTCTACTGTAGACTTTCCTTTAAGAAGTGCACATAGTTTCCAAACCTTTGTTTTTCAAATTGAAGAAGCTCCTCTTACATAGCTTCTATCCAGCTATTGTCTCTTAAGGCTTCATATATTTTACTTGGTTCCAATTGAGAAAGGAAGCATGAGAACAAACAAATGTTTGCCTTATGTGTCTTGCTTCTTGTCTTAACACCAGTATTAACACGTCTAATGACATTCTTAACTAGGTGCTCTTTATGAATCTTTAGTCTTAAGATCACTTATAGTTGTTGACAAAGATCTAAATTAGAGAAGTTTGTTTAAGGGAGTTTGGTGGATGTATCATTTTGAGTGACTGGATCAGCTCTGAATTGACTCCTTTTTCAACACTTTCCATACTTGGCCCCTTAAGAGTTTTTCTAGTATCATAATGATCATAAGACTCTTCATCTGATAAGTTATCATGAGCAAGTGATGGTTTGTCTACATTGTTTGTTGTACTAGAATCTTCTTCTACTGAATATGATTGGATTGGATCAGCAAAGTTCTGTTAAGACTAAGACCATGAGGTAGATCAACCCTGCAGTTTTCAGTACTTGTGACTTGTGTGTCTTCTGATCTATTAAGTGGGTCTCCTGAAATATTCTCAAGCAAATGATAAAAAGCATTTATGAATCCATTCAGATCAAACATCCAACTTGGGGTATTTTCAATACTATTTGAGGAATTTCCAGTAAATATGACAATTTTAGATTTCTTAATTCTATGGTCAACTTTGTTGTGTACTCTGTAAGCTTTAGCTTGTTATGAGTATCCTACAAAGAACTCATCTACTAATTTCTCAACAAATTTGGACAAGTGATCCTTGGTATTTGGAAGAGTGCCAATCTTCTATGTCAAATGAAGGATTCATTTGTTGAAGCTTTGGAAATGAAACACGATATTTTTCATGTTTTATGAAGGTTTTGTCTGGTTCGACAGATATCTTTGGTCTCCAGCTATTCTTGTTTGCTTTGGACTTGTAAGGCTTTTTGACATATTCACTGCTTTGATGACCTTTGGAAGTGTTTTGAGATGGTGAAGATTTTTAGAAGTCTTCTTCATTGAGTTTGGAGCTGTAATTTGTTTAGCAAACTCTTCAAAAGTGCTAATTTTTTCTTGAAATTGGCATTTAACTTGTTTGTCTTTCGAACAGCCTTTTGAGTACCATTTTTTCCTTTTAATAGCTTGTTAGCAGTTGTTGATATTTCTAAGGATCTGAGATGATTGTTGAAGTGAGTTAAGTAATTAAATGGATTGTCTTTTGCAAAATGATTGCCTTCCCCACATACTAGGCATATAATCTTCATCTACTGCCTAGCTATCTTGATTTCCTGCTTGAGTTCTTGTAGCTCCTTCTTCATCTCCTCCTTCTTTTTGTCTTAATTAGCTCATGATCAATGAAATCTTCAAGTATCACTTTCTTTTTTGAAGATTTCATCTGCTGATTTTTCTCAATATCACTTGTGTTCTTGTTCAGCTTGTAGTCAATAGAAGATGAAAGATCAATCTTCTTTTTTGTGAACTTCTTGTTATGAATCTTAACTGCTTCAGAGCCAGACTTTTGAACATATGGTTATGTTCTCTCTTCTAAAGAGTTTGAGGTTCCTGCATGCCAGTTTCAATTGTGTGTCTTCTTGTTGCAGCTATGCTTTAAGTGGGGTTTAGACTTGATTACTCAACATATAGTAGTTGATTTTGGAAGATGAATTTTCTTTGACAAGCTTCACCTATCAAATCATGTTCTTTCTTGCCTTAACATAGAGTTCTTCCCTCCTATTCTCTATCACGTACTCTTCCATTTCTCTATTCTCTTCTTCTTCATCTACCTATTCAACTACTCCCTGTTTTTCTTCTTTTTCTTTTTTATTAGATTTTTTAGCATTTGGCTTTGTACAGATAGGATTAGCGGATACTTACTTCTTTACCTCCAGTTTGCACTTAGGGGTGTATGTGGGAGTGTATATCATTAGTGGTTTCATAATATTGTACTATAACCGTATCTTGATGTGATACAACTTTTAGGAGTTTTTAGTAAAAGCAAGCAATTTTTCAAACTTTTAGTTTGAACATTATAATTATCAGCATATGATTTAGCTACAGCTAAATCACTCTGCTCAAGAGATCATCAGTCTGGGTCTCCAATTTAGTTTGTTCATGTTTTAGTTGAGAAACAATCTTTTCTAGCTCTATTATCTTTTGTTGTTGAGCTTGATCATTTTTCTTAAAATAAGTTTTAAGAATGTTGATTGATTCCACATCTTTCATGTGATCCAGATTGTAATTTTTGTACAAGTTTACCTTACCAATGCACTCAACTGTACAACAAGGTTCAAAAGTTACCTGAGGTGAGAAGGTTGAGCTTCCCGCCATCAGTGCATTATTGATGGGAGTGATATCCTCTATTTGAAAACTCTAGTCAATCATCTATTCTCTTGAGGCTACAACTACTGTATGTCTTTGGCTAGCAGAAGTAGAATGACCTTGATAAGTTGAGGGTTGTTTGAAGTTTGATGAGCTTGGGGGAGATGGGTTTGACTTAGGTGCTTTGCATTCCTTAGCAAAATGTCCTAGTTGGTTGAAGTTGAAACACTTCACTTTGCTATTATCAAACCTAAATCCTAATCTTCTTTGCCTTAACAACTTTCTTTCGGTTCTTTGCTGAAACTATTTACCCCTGAAAGATATCATGGATATCTGATAGTTGATGTCCATCTTCTTAAGATCATCTAGGTGAATGCATTCTAGATTTCTTCAAAGAGTTGGAACAAGTTGGCTTGTTCACTAACAAAGTCTAAGTTTGAATATTAGGTTACTGAAAAGGATGGTGAGGTCTGCTGATTCCATCTGCTTAAAGATGGTGATGGTTGTGATTCGTCAGTTGGAGATTCAGGGTAGGTGATTATTGGTACTTGATGAGTTACCATAAAAATTTGGTAGGCTTAGGAGTGAAAGGGTTCATGAATACAAGCCATAAGTGCTGATGACTTTGAGGAGTTTGCTTATTTGCCAAGTGATTTTTTATCTGCATATATCTCCATTTGATAGGCACTTAGAATGCCATATAACTAATCAAGAGTCATTGTATTCGAATTTTTAGTTCTTGTTATGGACACAGTGTAAACTGTACATGTCTTAGGTAGGGACGTCAAGAACATTTTAAGAATATCATATTCTCCGTCTTCACTCCAGCTTTATTGAGAGAGTCTAGCAGTTCAACATATCTAATATATGTAGCAAGAATGGTTTCTCCCCTTGTGAAACCAAAGTTTTCAAACTTCTGCTTCAAGACACCTCATTTGTTCTCTTTCATATCTTCAGTTACTTCAAATCTGGCCTTCAATGCTTCCCATAACCTCTGAGCAGATATGAATTTCTTGAAGCCATAGATGATGCTGTTGGGTATACTTATTCTTATGAACCATAAATTCTTTAAATCCACATCCATCTTTTTCAGATCTTTATCTGAGTACTTTATAAGATATTTATGAATCATGATCCACCTTCACCAGCAGCTTGAACCATAAGGACATATGGTCCATTCAGGATAGAGAGCAAAAGTCTCAAATCCTATTTCTTTAGAAAATCTTCCATTCGGATTTTCAGGTATCATAGTCATCTGGTGTGAAAATGGTGGGTTTGGTATGAGTTCCATTCTCCAAGTCATGCTTACTTGAGACACTACAACAATTATTTTGAGAGGATAAAGGCGTATGAAGGAATGTGATGTTTGATAGTGTTATCAAAAGAAAACAAGTGATTTTTGAAAGGTGACTTCAAGCAATCAAGAGCCAAAGCTCTGATAGCACTTGTTAGATCGGTGTTAAGGATTTAACAAGACTTTTCTATAGATTAGTGTTAGGACCGTGTACGTACGGAGTACTAACGGATTCTGCGTGAAACCAGATCAAATAGCGTGGAATTCTATTTGATTGGCGATCCAATCAGTGAGAATGAATAACCCGATCGATCTTACAATGAAACAAACTTTAAGAATGGATTGAAATCGATCAGGAACGATCTATGAACTTGGATTTGCGACTTGGGACGCTCTGGACGGCTAGAGTACCAAGTATTATGAAGTAATTCGAAGTGTAATGTTTTTCCACGAATTATGTGGTATTTATAGGTTATCAGTGTTCATTCGTACCACTGAACCATTAGCATGGTTCAGTCATGCGACTGAAGCATGCGTTTGACTCATACGTACGACTGAAGGTTCAGTCGTGCGATCGAAACCAATCTTATGTCTCAATCACAAGACTGATCCAGTCACCTGGTTCAATCATGCGACTGGTCCATAAGCATGGTTCATTCATGCGTATGGGCCATAAGTGTGGTCCATTAGCATGAATGTTCACATGACTAAGTTAAACACATTTCTAAGTTCCTAATGACTTAGAACTATGTAAAACCAACATCAAACCTATATAGTTAGTTCATATGTGTGAATCATAATCAATATAAATATAACATGACAAAATCAATCACATATAAACATCACAATACATTTTATATATAATCAATCACTTCATTACATTTGATTACACACGTGTAAGACGTGAAAGGCTTTTACATTTCAGAACATAAACTAGGTACATGAATATGTATCAACAAACTCCCCCTTGGACCTAGTTTAGCTAACATTTAACAGTCTTCATGTGCTCCTAAAACTTCTTGTACTTCTCTTCTCTTGCGACTCTCGGGTGAATCTCAAACGCGAAGCAGAGTCGTATGACATGTTGGAATTGAAGAGCTTGTACAATGCCTTGCGAGTCATAGAATAGTGGCCACTTGTAGAGTGTGTAGACATCTTCAGCCGACAAGTTGGTTAGCCATATTGGTTCAAATACCTTGATAGTCTCAATCTTGCTCTCTTTGTGCAAAACTATAACTGCTTCTCCCGTCCGCCAGTCGTAATGCCACCATTTGAAGTGTGGAGTGAAGTCCTGAGGCATTTCCCGTAAAGGGATCTTTGACATTATGCGCGGAGGACTCCACTTCAGCACTACCTTAGGCATTCCAGTATGAGGATCAACTTCGGCCTTATTTAACCGTTTAGGCTGTTAGGCCTAAAGTTGACCCACCTGGTGTGGTATTCCCTCTTTAACGCCGTCTCGAACCACCCCGACATCTTTTTGGGGTTGGCGTACAAAAGGTCTAAACAGGCAAGCCTATTTAGCTCAAAGCCGGGAAGAGTCTTCAGATCATGAGGGAATCTGAAGTACTCTATCCCCTTCTCCCTCTTTATGGCGTAGACATCCAAGTCCTCAAAATACGCCCAACTAATAATCTTGCCAGACACCTTCTGATGCTTCTTAACTCTGTAAAGTTTAGTGTAGGCGTTAGACTTTGGCGGTTGTCGTTGGGCTCTCATTTCTGCTAGACACACGGCCCACTCAGCCTTCTTGATATCGACATCAGTGTTCGAGGCTTGGACTTTCCCTTCTTCTTTCTCTTTCTCTTTCTCTTTCACATCAAGAGCTCCAAACGTATCACTGCCAAATGTTTCACCCAGATCGGGGATAACATTTCCCTGTTGGTCAGTGTACTGTGGATACTCTTGTGCAGTGATATCCTCGATATCAATCTCATCGACGCCTTGCAGCTCTTCATCACTGATGACATCAACCTCGCGAGCATCCTTGACTAGCTCATCCGAGTTGAGTCTAAACATATCGGCTAGCTGCTCGTCTGTGAGATCATGAATGATCTCTCCCTCTTCGGGGGTGTAGATCACAGATCGTCGCACGATCCCTTGCAAATCAAGAATCATTGTTAGCTGAGTCTTGATTTACTGAAGGGGTGCGACGTCGTAGTCGTCTGCTTGTTCAGCTTCATCTGTTTGATTAAACATTTAAAACACAATCTCACACACATCATTAATTAGGCTGATTAAACATTAATAAACATTAATTACATTAGTGCAATAAACAATTCAAGTACAAAAGTTTTTCCAATACATAGAAATCTAATCATTACTTTTACCTTGGGAGCTCGACTCTTCAGCTTGGGGAGCTGAGGTGGAGGGTCGCGGATCTTGATTCCTCTTGGTGCGCCTCTCCCGAGCCGATGGATTTGAAGTTGATGCAGATGCATCACCTTCATGCTCTGGATCATCATCATCTCCCCTATCTTTGTCCTTTCCATTGCCTTCAGCCTCATTCACTTCATTATCATCATCATCTGATTCATCATCGGATGAATCATCATCATCATCATCTCCGTCATCACCGTCACCCTTGATCTTTAGGGGCTCACCCTTCGTCCCTTTGAGTCTGAGAAGAAGCTTCTTGTTTTTCTTCTCGACCTCCTTTATCCTCTTGACCGAGGCCATCAGCAGCTCATTCTGTGCCGTCAGAGCACTATGAGCTCTAGCCAAGGCTCTCTTGTGGGTAGCATCTCTCTCAGTCAGATGGACAATCTATTGACTCTGAGTTGCATCCCTCTCTGTCAACATGGCTATTTGCTTGCCCTGTGCAGCATTGACTACCATCAACTGGTTCATCTGGTTCGCTCGGGTGTCATCAGTAGCGAGCAGTTTGAGAACCAGACGGTTGAGGCTAGCCAGCTGCTCCTCTAGCCCTACAGTGGGTAGAGGAGATCCCTGTGGAGGGATCGACGATGTGGAAGGGCCGGTTTGGGGCATGGTAGATGTGGTGGTGGATGTGGTGTATGTGGGAGTAGGGATGAATGTAAATGGTGATGGAATGGATGTGGGTATGGTACGTGTGGTGGTCGGAATAGTGGTGGTTGTGGAGGTAGCAGTGGTGGTTGGAGTGGTGGCTGTAGAGGTAGCAGTGGTGGTTGGAGTGGTGGTAGTGGTGGTAGGAGTGGTGTTAGTGGTGGTAGGAGTGGTGATAGTGGTGGTAGGAGTGGTGTAGTGGGGGAGGTGGTAGATGTGGTAGTGGAGGTGGTAATAAGAACTATACTCCGTCTCTTGCACTTCTTGCCGTGGGGCTGGGCCATTCTTTTCAGCCTCGACCCCCCGGTAAGCTGGGCTCCCCCTAGGCTAGTTGGCTGGGGAGGTGTGTAAGTAGGATCTGAAGTCTCAGCACCTTCAGCCCCAGCCTGGCGTCCTCCGATCGCCTCCTTGCCCCTCTCGGTAGCCACTACAAGGCTACCGACTGTCCTCGTTAGGGGCTCCTCATCCGACTCCTCCTCTTCTTCATCAACCAAAAAGTCCCGGTGGATGGCAGCCTGCTCCAATCCACCGGGAGTAGAAGTACTACTATGTGGAGGTGGTGGAGATATAGTAGACGTGTCTGTGGCCCGTGATTTACTGAGGCCTGTATCTCCACCACCTTGACCATCATCCTAGTCGTCGTCGTCGTCATCGTCAGGAGCCACAATCAGCTCGACGTCAGAGCCACTGTCATCGTGACGCCACTTCTTGCGAGCTGGCACCATATAACCCTCATTGGCCAGATGGCCAAAGAGTCTCCTCACCGGGGGCTTCACCTGCTTCCCCCGGTAGACCTTCATCCTTCCTACGGTGGTATCATCCATCACCTCTAGGGTCACTGCATCATCCTCCTCCTTTGGCAGCATAGGAAGCTTCTCGTCGATGATCATCTATAAGAATCTTGGGTACATGCAGAAGCCTTCCTTGCCTTTAGCCTCGATGTTCTCCGTCAGGTAGGAGAAGAACATGCGTGAAAAACTGAACGGGAGGTTCAGCACCAGCGCAACGTATGCATTCTGGATTTGGTCTGATAGCTCATCAAATCCTCCTCTCCTGGAGGCTATGCATTTCAGGATCACATGTGCCAGATACTTGAATTGCGGGCACATGTTGCTCTTATTTAGCACGCCGGCATTGATGTCGCCAACGTACTTGATCCTGAGAAAGAATCCCCGTACCGTTAGGGGATGCAGCTTGGTTGGGTGTGTTTCATCATCACCCAATTCCAAGACTCGCCGTAGGTCATCTTCTCCGAACCTTATATCTTGACCGAAGATAGAACTCCGGATGCAGAATGGCTCAGTAGATCGGTCGACAACGGCATTCTCCCAGAAAGCCTGCTGGATCGACCAATAAGGAGTGCAGGGAGTGGACATAGCCTTGAAGATCCTCGATCTTCGTAGGAATCCTATAATCCCGGTGAACTCAGCAGCGTTCGGGATGTAGTATCTAGATGAGCACATATGTTGTGCTTGGTGCTCATCGTCCATCTCTCAGCCATTTTTGTTGCAATACAAGAAACCAACACATTAGTTCCATTCATAATAGAAAAACAGTTAACTTGGAACAGATTTAGACAAACTAGTTCAATCGTGCGATTTAACCATACGACTGAGTTCAGTCGTGCAATTGAGCTTGTGAATTAACTTAGTCGTAGATGTACCAATGCGGTTGAGTCAGTCGTGCGACTGAGCCACCAATTGAGTCAATCGTGCGATTGAATTATACGTTTGGCTCAATCGTGCGACTGAGTCATACGACTAGCTCAATCGTGCGACTGAAGTTCATCAGCCTGTCCATTCATGTCTTGCACTGTTCGAACCATTAAATTTGAATCTTCATCAAAACGATAAATTAAACTTCGTGTTTAGGTTCATATGGTTTGCAGGGACCCGAAGCAACACTTAATGTCATTTAAATGAACTTTATTTTACATTTAAGTGGCCTATTTTAGGTTATTAGTCCTGTTTCTTTGTTTTATCAATTTCGACCCATTTAAGTTCGATTTATCTGTCATTTGATCCCTATTTCGTCTGCAAAGTACCTGAAGATGAACATTAGGTGGTTAGAAATAAAATCGGAGTGTAATCGCGAAAGTAGGAAATTTTGGCAGAGTGTCTGGGTACTGGGCGGTTTTTGAGAAGTTTTGAAGTGGTAGGGTTTACGACCGACTGAGTCTCTATTTATACTGTTTTGGGATTCAGTCGTGCGACTGGACCCATGTCCATGCCTCAATCGTACGACTGAACCCATGCGCATGACTCAATCGTGCACTGGGGTTCAGTCGTGCGACTGACTCAGACTCCTTCATTCAGTCGTACGATTGGTTCATTCTTATGATCCAATCGCATGTTTCCTCCCATACTCATGGTCCATTCGTGTGACTAGCTCATACTCATGGTCCATTCGTGTGACTAGCTCATACTCATGGTCTATTCGTGTGACTTACTCATACTTATGGTCCACTCGTGCAACTGGTCCATACTTATGGTCCAATCGTGCGACTGGTCCATACTCATGGTCCAATCGTGTGATTGGCTCATACTTATGAGTTTGACTTCATCCATTTCCACACACACTCAAATTTAAATTTTGATAAATAAACGTTATGACCAATGATCATCTCAGACATGATTTTTTAACATAAATCCTTTGATCACCTCAGACGTGATCCTTTTAAATTAAACAACCGATTGATCACCTCAGACGTGATCCTTTTAATTGAAATCGTTTGGTCACCTCAGACGTGACCCTTTTAAATATTTAAAACTTGATCATCTTAGACATGATCCTTTTAAATTCACACCAATTTGGTCACCTCAGACGTGACCTTTTAATTTTATAATTCACAGAGTTCGTCTAGTTACTTAGTCCGACATAGACACCTAATTGATAGATAAAATAGAAAATAACTTGAATTGAAATAAAACAGAACATATTTTTGTGGTTTTGTTTGAGGTGGGTTGAAAACATTTAATTTTTCCTTAAACGAATTCTCCCCCTGAACAAGACAGCATCCAGCATTTACATCTTATCCGGAAAGACTCTTATGGAATCATACATGCATAAACATAATCATTTAGGACCCTTTAGCATATGTTTGTTTAACTTATTCTTATTTTTCTGTGAGTTCAAAGCCCTAACAGGAAATCATACTAGAACTGTAAGAAGCACATAATGATTTTGACTGTTGAGGATTGCTGCCACGATGATTGTCAGTATATTTGTCCACTTAAATCCATACACAGACTTTTGACTCAAATTGGTGATTAGTTTGGTTTGTTATTTCAACAAGCATTTGTGGATCCCACGCTTATATGGTAATCAACATTCCTCAGGAGATTTTTGAGCGGTCTACGGGTTTGGACAAGAAGAAACTATTCTAAGAGCTTTCAAAGAGATGCCAAGCCTCAGGTCAGTACAATCGCACAGCAGAGAGGCGCAAACAACAATGAATTCTAGAATATTTAGGTTATGCTTATCCTCAGGTCAGTGCCATCACACAGCAGAGAGGCACACAACCTATCTTCTTGTTTGAGTACTTTTCTTTTACACATTACGCACCAATAACATTAGTCATTAGCTTGATTGTGTTTATCAATTTTTCATGTGCTTTGCTCATTTATAAGGTCATCCGCACACATTTGTGGCGTTTAATTTGCTCGTCACCCTTTTTGGAAATGCGTTGATTGTGTTAACCAGGGATAAGGTGGAAGCCCACAGCTAGTAGAACTATTTAGTTTTAATTTGTTTCACCAATGAGGTCTACTTGTCTATTGTGTTGAATCTACCGACACATCATATAATGGATTAGCAAACTATAGGCCTACTTTCTCTATGTTACCTCAGTAACAGGCTAGTTTACTATCATTTTTCCTTTGCTTGGCTTATTTTTATCAGACTCGTAGTTTAATGTAATAGTTTGAACCTTTAATTCCTTTTGATGTCCCAAACAATTTGTTCCCTGTGTACTATCATCTTCCATAATTTTGAATCAAACTCACAGATTTGATGTCTTTGCTTTTCAGCTTTTCTGTCCGCCCTCGTTTTTTTTAGTAATTTAAATACTAACTACTGAAACTAAACCTATTCTCCCCCTAAAATTCTAAAACCGAAAATCTTTTTGTGTTTTTGGATTTTTAAAGACAGGAAAATAAAATAAAGAAAAATTAAAATTAAAATTAAAACGTAAAGACGGACTAAGAACTAGATTCATCTGGAATGACATCATTTTTCTTTTTGACGCCATTCACCTCTAAGAGATATAAAAACCGAGGTTTATCAAATGCTTTTGTGTAGAGGTCGGCGCGTTGAAAATCCGTATTAATTTTAACAACATCGATTAATTGCTTTTTAAAACAGTCACGATAAAGTGATATTTAATACCGACGTGTTTTGTCTTTGGGTGTTGGACCGGATTTTTAGTGACAGCAATTGCAGCTGAATTATCAACATAAATAGGGGTGTTAGAAAATTGCAAACCATAGTCTCGCATTTGCTGTTAAATCCAGATGATTTGAGAACAGCAACTTGCAGCAGCAACATATTCGGCTTCACATGTCGATAGAGCTACCGACGTCTGCTTCTTACACTGCCAGGTGACTAAACGTCTGAACTGACATCCCGCTGATGTTGACTTGTAGTTCATCTTGCAACTACCGTAATCCGAGTCACTATACGCTGTAAGCTCAAAGTTATCATCATAAGGATACCACAACCTAAGTGTTGAAGTACCCTTCAGATAACGAAAGATCCTTTTTACTCCAGTTAGGTGATTTACTTTGGGTTTTGTCTGATATCTGGAACAGAGACATGTGGCATACATGATATCAGGACGATAAGCTGTGAGGTACATGAGAGATCCGATCATTCCTCGATACATGGTGGCATCAACCAGATCACCATTTTCGTCGGGTGCCACATCGTGATTCGTGGTAAGTGGAGTCCCAGCAGCCGTTGCATTCTCCATGTCAAACCGACTAAGGATATCTCCTACATATTTAGTCTGATGCAGGAAGATACCATTTGGTGTCTGATCTACTTGTAAACCGAGAAAGAACTTCATTTCTCCCATGGCGCTCATTTCGAACTCAACTTTCATCACAGACTCAAATTCTTTACACAATGCTTCATTCTTGGAACCGAAGATTAAGTCATCCACGTATATCTGCACCAGTAGTAAGTCGCCATCCTTTTCTTTGATGAACAGTGTGCAGTCAATGACCCCTCTGTGAAAACCATGTTTCAGTAGGTGAGTAGAGAGTTTCTCGTACCAGGCTCGAGGGGATTGATGAAGCCCGTACAAAGCCTTGTCCAGCTTATACACTCTATCCTGATGATAAGGATCCTCAAATCATTCGGGTTGACTGACGAACACTGTTTCCCGGATTTCTACATAAAGGAATGCACTTTTCACATCCAGTTGATAGACTTTGATCTGCATGTAGGATGCATAGGCTAAGAAGATGCGAATAGCTTCCATCCTTGCCACAGGTGCAAACACTTCATTGTAGTCAATGCCTTCGACTTGTCTAAACCCTTGAACGACAAGCCGAGCCTTGTTCCTGATTATGACCCATTGGTCATCTTTCTTACATCGAAGAACCCATTTAGCGCCAATCACTTTTGCACCTTTTGGTCTGTCCACAAGTGTCCAGACTCCTAAATTCTTGAACTCAAGAAGTTCTTCTTGCATAGCACTTACCCATGCTTCATCTTTTAAAGCCTCGCTGACATGCTTTGGCTCAACTTGAGAAACAAAGCATTGATAAGCACCATCGTGTAGGTATCCCTTTTCCATGACTGCAACATAATCAGCCGAGTATAGCTGATTTCTTGTTTGAACTCCCGATAGAATATCTCCTATGATGTTGTCCAGAGGATGATGTACATTAACTCGAGTTCCTGGAGTGGTGGGTACTGCGACTTCAGTATCCAGATTCTGAACCGTTGGAGTATGCGGTTCAGAAGTGTTAGCTGCATTATGATCAGAGGCTATAGAGTTTTCGGTAGTAGGAACTTGTTCTTCCTGTTCCATGTTTGTGGTTTCAACTACTTCATCATCAGAAGAAGAATCACTTACCTCAAGCTCTCCCCCTGAAGAGCTAGAATATCATCTAATGGAATGGATGATGTTGATTCAGGCGTGGGAGCATTCAGAACATCGTACATCATTCATGCAGCTAAGTCATCATTAGAATGGGAAGGAGGTAGATTGAAGGATTTGAAAAATCCATGATAGTCAAAGAAAAAAGAAGGTCCTTTTCCTGCAAGGGGGTGGTGTATCTTTGAACATCAACGTTACACCACACTTCTACCTGACCAATTGAGTTATTGTAAACTCGTTTATCTGGTATACTGTATCCAAGGAAGATACCTTCTTCTGCCTTCTCGCAGATGTTCCCAATCTGATTCTTCTTTAGCAGCATGCAAGGTGCACCAAATGGTTCCAGATACTCTAAATTGGGTTTCCATTGTTGGAGCAACTCATAACAAGTTTTTCCATGACGTTTGACTACCAAGACCCGATTTAGAGTGTAACATGCATTAGCTACTGCCTCGTTCTAGAATTGAACTGGCAGTTTGGAGTCAGCTAGCATAGTCCTTGCTGTCTCTATCAAGCTGCGATTCTTCCTTTCAGTAACACCATTTATTTATGGAGTGTAAGCAGAGGTAAACTGATGAACAATTCCCTTCTCTCGACAGAAGGCCTCCATCCACTGATTCTTGAACTCTGTCCCATTGTTTGATTGAATCCTTCTTACTTTCAGCTTGTAGAGAGACTCCAATGTGGTAACAAGATGTTTGAATGATTCAAATGTCTCTGATTTAGCTTTCAAAAACATCACCCAAGAGAATCTTGAGTAATCATCCGTCACCACGAAGCAGTACCAATCTCCTGCTATGCTTTTTGTGCTCACTGGGCCAAACAGATCCATGTGTAGAAGCTCGAGAGGAATGTCGATAGAATTGACTTTCTTTGCTTTGTAAGACTTCTTGGTCTGTTTCCCTTTCTTACAGGCGACATAGAAATCTGGAAGTTGGAAATTCTTAACTGTAACACCATCTACCAGATCGTTTTGAACTAGATGGTTCATCTTCCTGAGATTGATGTGTCCCATTCGCCTATGCCATGAGACTGAATTTATTTCTGTTTCTTTTGACAAGAAGCACTGAGCAGTAGACTCAGTTGTGGAGGCTTTTGATAGGTCCAAGACATAAAGGTCGTTATATCTTGAAGCCGACATTAAAGTTGTTCCTCCAGGATGACATACTCCTTCTTCAGTATGTAGCACCTCTTGTTATCAAACACAACCTTGAATCCCTTATCACAGATTTGGGAGACAGAAAGTAAGTAGTTCTTTAGTTGCTGAACGTAGTTGACCTTGTCAAACTTCACTTTCTCGTTTCCCACTTCACCTTGCGCGGTGATGTAACCTCCTTTGTTCCCAACGAATGACACGTGCCCCCTTTAATTTGCTTGGCGTTGAAAAGGAGGGACGAATTCCCTGTCATGTGCCTGGACGCCCCACTATTAATAATCCAAGTATTAGCAATAGTGCTGTAGTGGACACCCTGCACATAAAATGAAAAGATTAGTTCAGGTTTGGGACCTAAGCCTTAACTGGCTTGGGTGTCCCAGAGGTATCACACATCATAAACTCAACCCACTGACCTTCAGAGGTTGAGGACACATCTTGCTGTTCCTTGTTTTCACTATCAGACACAAGACTTGATTTTTCTTTCCATAAACCAGTTCTGTGTAAGGCCTGTTTGTGGTAAACAGACGACTGGCTTATGGTTTGAACTTTAGGTTCACTAATAGTCCTAGATTTAACTTTAGGTGACACAGCTTCGCTTTTAGCTTGTCTGTGTTGACTTTGGTGTTTTGAATGAGTATTAGATCTGATTTTAAAAATTTTGGTTTTTCATCATGAAAAAGTTCTATTTTCCTTTTAGGTGTCTGATAGTAAGGACAATTTGGAGAGATGTGTCCTCTTTTTCCAGAACTGTAGCAAAATCTCCCTTCGACAGTATGAGGAAAGCGTTGACGGGGGGTTGAGTTTGGTCGGGGGCTGGGTAGTTTCTTTTCACTTTTAGATGTTTCGCCTTCTTTAACAAAATTAATTGTTTTGATATTTGCAACATCTTTTGCTTTCATTTTATTTAAATTTTGATGACTTGATGGTTTAGGGTTTATTGACTTAGACTGTTTAGGTTCTGAAATAGACATTTTTGAACCTGACCCTAAGTTAACTTTCTCAATTTTATCAGTCAAGTCTTCAACAGGCATCTTATCTTTTGATACAAAAGTATATTCTTCTATTCAGTGACAGACTTCACGGTTTTACCCGTAGAATCTGGATCACTGACCAGAGGAGTAGACACCATATGATCCTTTACCGGGTTATTATTGATTGGTTTACATTTAGTGTTCAAAAGGATAGCATGTGGTGGCGGTACTACTTTATAACCCAGACCTTCCCCGCTATTTCGTTCTTTCACTAAGTTTTGAACTATGTGTGAAGAACTTGCCAAACTGTGCAGTTTTTGTTTTAAGGATTCAACTTCTACTTGTAAAACTGCTTTCTCCTTTTTAGTTTATTCTAAAGAATTTAAATAGAATTTAATATCATTTGATTGATTTAAAGCAACAACTTCGGTTTCCCTTAGTTGTTTCCCTAACAGTTCTATCTTTTCTTTGAAGCTGTACTCATTTTGTTTTAACACACGGTTTGCTTCAGTGCAGAGTTGTAAATCATTTACTAGATTATCATTGTGTTCTAATAACCTACCAAACTTCAAATCAATGCTTTCCCTAAATTTATCACATTCAAAACAAGCATGTTTATCAAATAATTCGTCTTTAAAATATATCTGTGCAGAACTAGACGAATCAGCCATTAGTACAGTGTCAGATTCTTCGGTGACTTGAGATTCTGAATTTGCAGCACTCAACTCTTCTTCAACTAAGTGATCAACGACATCCCTAGCTTCTTCGATATCTGAACTTGCATGATCAGCTATGATGTCTCCCTCACTTGCAGATCCATCGTCCAAGGTATCAACAAATACGACATTGGATTCACCCTCAGATACGAATCGGAAAGACCAGTCTTGTCCTTCATCACCTTGTGCAACCAAAGCCTTAGAATCTTTACTTGAAGATGATCCAACCTTCTCCTTGTCTTGATGGTTGAATGTGGGAAAAGGATTTCCATTCCCTGTCTTCTTTGGCTTTGTGCACTCACGTTTGAAGTGCCCTTTCTCTCCACAATTGAAGCACGTGACTTTGGTTTTGTCAAATCCAAACGTTGTGTCTTTTGTTGCAACCAAATTCTACCCCGTCTTCTTTACAAACTTCTTGGCTCTTCTAACAGCACTAGCCAAGGCCCACATTATATCCATGCGTTCCAGCTCAGTTTCATCAACTTACTCGTAATCCTCGTCGGCAAGATGACAGTTCCCAATCTTACCAGCAACTAACCCATCGTAAGATTAAACAACGACAGCTAGAAGATCCATATGTTCTTTAGCAACATCCACGGTGATATTTCGAGATTCTCGGTCTTTAACTTGGTAGTATTTGCCTCAGGAACAATATATTGGGTGCTAGTTGACCCTGACGTTTCGATTCCTGATGAGTTGCTTTGGGAAGGTGCAGAAGAGTTAGACACAAATGCTGTTTGAAGCGGTGCACCTGATGTAGAAGGGGTTGGAACTGAGTTGTAGAGTGCAGGATTCTGAGCATAGGATCCTTTCTTTGACTTGTATTTCTGACGCAGCTCTTCCTCCCTCAACTTCAGAATGAAATCATTTATGTCTAAAGTGGCAAGAATGTCGTTTTGCCTTAAATTAGACACAAATGGATCCCATTTGTCTGGAAGACCATCAGCAAAGCTAGAGACTTTATCTTCCATGGATGTGGTCACGCCATGAGTGTGCAACTCACTCAACAGATGATAGAATCTGTCGATGATATCATCTAAGCCCTCCTTCCTGATTGGTGAGAAATTGTCGAATTCCTTCTTAAGAGCTTTTGCCTTTAGTGCTTTCAGTGTTGCATTGCCTTCGTATCTCTTTTCCAAGGCTTCCCATAAATTCTTAGACTGCTTGTTCTCAGAAAACACGTGAAATATGTCTTTAGGTATAGATTGAGTCAACAAGGCATATGCTTTATTTTCAGCATTACGCATAGTCTTCTGGGATTCACTCATTCCTCCCAAAGTCAGCTTTAACCCATTAGCACTGACTGGTACCACATAACGAGTCTCAATACAAGTCCACAAATTTGGGTCAACTCCATTCAGGTAGATTTCAAACCGCAGTTTCCATTGTGGGTATTCATCCAACGTTAACAGCTTTGGCGGTTTGTTGTGGTTCCCTATCTCACTTTCTAGAATTAGAAGATTCTGGATGCGTGAGTCCTTTCCAGTAGTAAACGCAGAGAACTGATCTTCCATTTCTGTAAACTTGATGAACTAAGAACAGGACAGATTGACTTATGCGATTGGACAAGCCGACTGGTTCAACCGTGCGATTGAAGGATGCGAATGGCTTTAATCGTGCGATTGGATCAGTCGTGCGATTGAAGGATGCGAATCAATCGTGCGATTGCAGAATGAACAAGATGAATGAGGTCAACCGTATGGAATACTTCAACCGTGCGAATGAACCGTGTGAATGAGTCCAGTCGTGCTGAACTATGCGAATGGGATCCAGTCATGCGATTGGGCCAATCGTGCGACTGAAGCTGCTGCTGCGAGAAAAAATCGAATTTTTGAACACTTGACTCAAAATTAAGAATTTTTCACGAACCCTAATCTGCCGTATGGAAAAAAGTCGAAACTTTTGACACAGAGACTCGACAAAAACAAGTTTTGAAGCGAAAAAGTGTATATGTTTGAATGAAAACGTTAGTTTTGACACCAAAACCAATTGAATCCACGTAAAATCACAAGCCTAAGCTCTGATACCACTTGTTAGGACCGTGTACGTACGGAGTACTAACGGATTCTGCGTGAAACCAGATCAAATAGCGTGAAATTCTATTTGATTGGCGATCCAATAAGTGAGAACGAATAACTCGATCGATCTTACGATGAAACAAATGTTAAGAATGGATTGAAATCGATCAAGAACGATCTATGAACTTGGATTTACGACTTGGGACGCTCTGGACGGCTAGGGTACGAAGTATTATGAAGTAATTCGAAGTGTTATGTTTTTCCACGAATTATGTGGTATTTATAGGTTATCAGTGTTCATTCGTACGACTGAACCATTAGCATGGTTCATTCGTGCGACTGAAGCATGCGATTGACTCATACGCACGACTGAAGGTTCAGTCGTGCGATTGAACCACGACTGATCCAGACACCTGGTTCAGTCATGTGACTGGTCCATAAGCATGGTTCATTCATGCGTATGGGCCATAAGTATGGTCCATTAGCATGAATGTCCACATGACTAAGTTAAACACATTTCTAAGTTCCTAATGACTTAGAACTATGTAAAACCAACATCAAACCTATATAGTTAGTTCATATATGTGAATCACAATCAATATAAATATAACATGACAAAATCAATCACATATAAACATCACAATACATTTTATATATAATCAATCACTTCATTACATTTGATTACACATGTGTAAGACATGAAAGACTTTTACATTTCAGAACATAAACTAGGTACATGAATATGTATCAACAATTAGTAGTTAAACTAATGCGAAAGCTAAGTTAACTACTTACTAACTAACACAAATATTTTGAGTAAAGATAAGTGCACAAGATGTTCATTCAAAGTATTCACACGATTAATTAGAACTGAGTACAAAGAGTTACAATCAGCAGATAAAACAAGTGGCTTGACAAGCTTACCTCTCAACTATAAAAGTACAAGGTTTTATACATGAAATCTAAATAATTAGAATAAGCTAATAAATGTTTAGAATGTACAACAAGACAGATAATTGATACATTAAAATATACAGCTTTAGTACTATGTTGTCTGCAAAAGGTAGAACACAATAGCCGCCAAAGTACTTTAACATAGATAGTCTTGTCCAATGTTATGATAAATCAGCAGTGTATCCATTTGAGTGCTGATATGTAGCCAATTAATACTTCATCACTTTTAATGCTGATCAGCATTGGTTTAGCACTTGGCATGTGCTGATCGGTAATGGATCAGCACTTGGCATACTTCGGTAGTTAGCAGCCAATTAATGAGTTTTTCTCAATGTAAAACAAAAGCAAACAAATTAAAATTAAAACAAAGCCGAGCCAAAAAATTATTTAGGTTTTTGCTTTGGTTTAGTTTTAGGATTAAGTTTATTGAACATTTTACAGTAAAAATCACTTAAATAATCCATATATTAATCAAAGCTTAATTATACGTATAGCTCAACTTAGAATAATTATAACCAAGTAAAATATAAAAAGTCACATCCCAAAATTATACGGTCTCTAATATAAACTGTAAGCTAAACTGTGTAATATAGTTGAAAATTTTTATACAAAAAAGGTAATAAAAAACCGACAGTGAAACAAAACCTATTGCTATTAAATTTTATAAAATAAAAAAATATATATTTTAAACTTTTTGATTTGTTCTCTTATAACTAGAAAGGTAGATAACTATTTTTTAGAAACAAAAAATTAAAACAAATTAAAAATTTATAAATAGAAGTATATTTTAAAATTAAAAAATAAATAAGTAATAATATTTCAGATAAGCTTATAAAATAAAAAGTGATTAAAAAAGACAATGTAAATAATCAAAAAACAAAATAAAAAAAATTTATAGATTAATAAAAATTGGAGACTTCGTCCTTTAATGGGTAAGAGGAAAATAGTCAACTCACATAAAATAACTTAAAAAGTTAACTTTTGTTAGTAGATTAGACATAAAGCATGATAAGATTTTAAATAAAACACACTCAGTGTAATTATCAAAGATTAAGAACAATATCTATAATTTTAAAAAAACTTAGGGGTGTTTGTTTTTTCTGAGAAGCACTTCCTGATCTCTTTTGTCTGCGTCACGCAAATCACGCGCAGACGATGAGCTCTGCAGATTGTTTGTTTTTTAGAAGACTTTTCATTAAGGTCTTCCAAAGTATTCCTGAGGTCTACGTAAAGAAAACATAACCTCATCACTTCTAATCTTTTCTACCCTCCTCCTTCCCCCTCACCATATTCCAGTAGCCACTGCCTACCCACCCTCCATCGCCATCACCGACCCACCCGCCATCGCCACCTCAATCCCTTTCTCGGCTGCCTCAATCCCTTTCTCCGCCGACTCAAACCCTTCTTTCACGATATCTCCGCCGACTCAAACCCTTCTTTCACGATATCTCCGCCTTCTTCAGCTTCTTCCTCAGCCAAAACAGACCAATGTCCTCCGCCGTCGCCGGCATCTCCATCGTCGTGACGGCCGTCGATGCCGTTAAGAGGAATAGTAGGTGTCTACGACTCTAACCGTTGAATTGGATTGAGGTTTGGGGCATTGTGGCTTATGGGTGGAGAAGGGGGTTGCGTGGTGAGAGTAAGGGTTTAGGAGGAGATTTGAGCTTCTGCAACATGGTTGATGATGAGTGATACCGGTGTCTGCAGAAATGGGGGTGGTGGTGGTGGTGGAGAGGAGGAGGAGAGGAGGAGGAGGAGGGAGGTAATGATGGTGGATGAATTTGACATTTTTAATCACATATTATTTTTGCAGTTTGTAGATGTTAGAAAACAAAAGTTTTTTTTCTTGCATACTGCAGACGTTTGATTCACTTCTTTTCCTGCAGATATCTGCAGACCGTAAACATTTTATTTTAAAAAAAATAAACAACACCTTAAAGCACAAATTATTAATTGACTTTTTTCTTTTTGTTTTATTACTTTTCGTGTTAGGGCATTGACTTGTATGTTTTATTATTTGACCGGAATCACTAGTGAGAAGAAATAAGTGACGTGGCAAAGAAGTAGTGACAGGTAGGCAATCTGGAAGCTATCGAATCCATGAATCTTGTTCCTTCCGTTCCGTCCCGTGATTCAAAAGTAAGAAAAAACCCTAGCGGGTCGTTCTACCTGAATCCCCCTTTCTTTGTATTCCCTGCGAAACCATGGAGAGGATCGTCGGACAAAAGTACAAGTTAGGCCGCAAAATTGGAAGCGGATCTTTCGGTGAAATCTTCCTAGGTCTCTGCTTGCTTTTTCCACTCAAATCTTTCGTCCCAACTTTTCACATTTTACTATCTCACCACTAGAACCTTTGATTTTGCAGCTACTCATGTGGATACTCATGAGATCGTTGCTGTCAAAATGGTAATCTTTACTCTTACATTTCAAGCTTCGCGTGCGTCTCTGCTTTCATCCTTCTTCTTCTTTTATTACTTTAATTATGTCTCTAGTTTTCTGTTTACATCAAATCGCTTCGACTACATATGATTGAATTTCGGTAGCAAAATCCCACTCATACACTTGCAGTGGTTCCTTTTTTAATTTTCTTATTTTTTATGATAAGTGATTTAGCAGGTTCTCTTTCTTTTCTAATTTGATTGTTATGTTTGATAGGAGAATAGGCAGACCAAGCACCCGCAATTACTTTATGAGGCCAAGCTATATAATTATCTCCAGGGTGTAGGTATGCTTTTGGACACCTATATAAAACATGTTCTCTGTTTGTTTCTGCTAATCTCATATGTTAGCTAACTGGTATCAATTCTGCATTATGCAGTTGGTGTTGCCCGCGTCCATTGGTCCGGAGTTGATGTTCAGGATAATGTTCTTGTCCTTGACCTTCTAGGGCCCAGCCTCGAGGATCTGTTTGTCTATTGCGGAAGGAAGTTTTCATTGAAAACAGTTTTAATGTTAGCTGATCAAATGGTAATTTCTTTGCACATGTACATTTTGAATTTGGAAAGCAAATGATTGGTACCATTGGTATGGTGTTTAAGGTGATATGCTATTGTATTGTTTTTGTGTTGCACCAAATACCAAATCAAATGGCCTAATGAGAATGAGATGGTGGGTCTTCTAATTTCAAACTAAAAGTTTGGAGGTAGGCAGTAAATCACCAGTGACAATTCTTCTGCATCAGGAATTACATCCTAATATGTTGCTGTCCTCATATACTAATCAAACATGTATTATGTTTTATAAATATCAATTTAGTACTGACTCTTATTGTTTCTACAGCTTACAAGAATAGAACTCATGCACAATAAAGGATTTCTGCATAGAGACTTGAAACCAGATAATTTTCTGATGGGTCTAGGCAGGAAAGCAAATCAGGTAATTCTCACCACTATCTATCCTAATACAACCTTTTGTGTGTGTTGCTTCTTTGGATTATCTGAATTCAATAAGACACATATATGATTATAGACCTTTTACTAATATCACAAATATTATCCATCTTCAGGTCTATGTTATTGATTTCGGGCTGGCTAAAAGATACCGTGATCTCTCTACGAGGTTTCATATTCCTTACAAGTATGATTTTGATTAAGTTTGTTTTGATAACTACATATCCTCTTGTTATGTTGTTGTATTTTTTGTTTTGTATGTTCTTACATCTTTTGTCGTGTCCTTTAAGTACCACATATCCTCGAATTCAAATCTTTTACCACAGCCAATGTTATATGAAATCGTGCTAGCGAGGTGCTATGATTGGCTTTTAATCAGCTTTTTTAAAGATGGATCATATGCTCTTTTAGTCCTGGCACTTCCATCCTTTTTTTATTTTAGTTCTTTTATTTCTCAACAGTGTTTGCTAGGTTGAATTTCATGAAATCATTTCATAGAAGTTCAAACTGTCATCTTAGTTTTCAAATGAAAATGAAAATTTATGAATCTTAAAGTATCTGCTTCATTTCTGCTTATATTCTTACAGAAGGTTCCCTAAACAAACAAACAAACAAACAAACAAACAAACAAACATACCCAGTATGTCCCACTGAGAGTAGGGTCTGAGAGGGGTAGGTGGTGGCCAGTCTTTCCTCTATCTTGGGAGACAGAGAGACCGCTTCCAAAGAGACCCCCGGCTCGACAACGATAACAGCCAAAATATATTGCATATAACGCATAAGCATACATCACAATAGAGTCTTGTATATGCATATGCATGTCCATAGACCAAATAAGCAAATTATATTGCATACTTCACATACATCACATAAGCAGCAACATACTCATAACAATCAGAATAATAATGCATACCTCACATAAGCAATTAAGCATATGTCACAAAAGCAAACACAACATCATTGAAACAAGTTTGAAGTAGATAAGTTTTACTACGATATTAGGCAATGAATAAGGCAGATAAATTTTACTATGATATTAACACTACTAATAGAGCAGTTATCACTAAGACTTCACCTACATTGGACAAATGACATTACCCTACACATCACGTGCGGACTATCACATGAAGGCCCACAGTAGTCCCTGACTTTAATTCTATGCCTCCACTCAGTCCTATCCTTGACCATGTGCTCGGAGAGGTGCAACTCTACCATATCCCGGCTAATCATCTAATCCCAGGTCAACTTAGGTCTTCCTCTACTTCTCTCACCATCTAAGATGATGCTCTGTACAGCTCTAACTGGCGCTGACATCGTCTCCTTATTATATGCAATAGGCTAGTATCAATCAGTTTGAGTGAAATGAGATCCTTTATATTATGCATACTTTCTAGTTTCTTGCTATTATTGTAATTCTGTTTGGTGCTAAGCTGACCATTATTTCTTATTATATATATGCACAGAGAGAACAAAAACTTGACAGGGACTGCACGCTATGCTAGCTGTAATACTCATTTGGGAATTGGTATGCAATCGTTGTTTTATTATAACGTTGTCTTGCATTTTGTTATATCGTATCAGCTTCTCTTATTGACATATATTAATTCTAAATCTAGAACAAAGTCGGCGCGATGACTTGGAGTCTCTTGGCTATGTTTTTTATATTTTTTGAGAGGAAGGTACGTGGTAAAAAAATATGTTCCCTGTTCGTGCATGATCATGTAGTTTTCTGTACAAAGTGATTGCATATGTGGTTTGGTGCAACAATTGTACACATTTATTGTAAAACTTTGATTCTTATATATATAGGAAATTGTACTTACAAAAGATAATGGTTTTTTCTGTAGTCTGCCTTGGCAGGGTCTAAAAGGTGCTACGAAGAAGCAAAATATGACAAAATATGTGAGAAGAAGGTATCGACTCCCATTGAGGTATGTGGCTTTAGCAATGTGAGGTAATTAGTGGACTATCATGTTGTATTCATGACAAATTTGTTTCTTATTGTTTTGATAGGTGTTATGCAAATCTCATCATACGGAGTTTGCTTCTTACTTCCAATATTGTCGATCTCTGACATTTGAACAACGACCTGATTATGGATTTCTGAAGCGCCTTTTCCATGATTTGTTTACTCGAGAAGGTAGGCTAAATACCTGATCATCGACTTCTTGCTCAGTTGATAGCTTTACTAGATCCTTTATTTAAATGTTGATTTATACTTAGATCCTTTATTTAAATGTTGATTTATACCATGTTCAGGATATAAGTTTGATTATGTGTTTGATTGGACTATCTTGAAACACCAGAAGTCGGAAAATACAAAGGCACAACATCATTTAACGGTTAGTATTATGGTAGCACTGAGTTTTATAGCTGCTAAGTGTCTAAATGAGGTTTTTTTTTATTTTTTTTTATTTTTTTTCCACTAGGGTGCATCAAATATTCCTTTCGGTTATTTTCAGTAACAGTTTGATAATAATGCCAGAGTCGACCGGTTCCCGAAACGATCAATAGAGCAATGCCGGTACATTCAAATAAGCGACAAGGTACTTAGTTTACTTACGGACTTTTACTAAGATGTTAGTTTACTAAAATGATACCCTGCATAAAAAATTATGTTATGCTTTTTGGTAGGGGTGTTCAAAAATATCCGAATCCGAGAATCCGATCCGAAAATCTGAAAATCCGAATCCGAAATATCCGAGTTCGGATATCCGAAAATTCGGATTCGGATTTGGATAGTGATTTTCAAAAGTTTCGGATATTCGGATATCCGATTATCCGAAAACTAAAAAATATTTTTTTTATTTTTTTTTTTAGATATATTTTTAATTTAGATTGAGATTTTTTAGTGTATATTGTGAATTTTATGATATGAGTTGGTTTTTATATTATTTTTATAATATTATATGTCTATATATTGTAAAAAAACTAAAAAATAAAAAATTTAAAAAAATAAAAAATGAATTTCGGATATTCGAATCACTATCCGAATCCGTATCCGAAATTTCGGATATCCGAATTTCGGATATCCGAAATTTCGGATACGGATACGGATAGTGATTTTCACTATCCGAAATTTTCGGATATCCGAAATTCGGATATCCGAAATTTCGGATATCCGACTTTGAACACCCCTACTTTTTGGTGCACACAAGGAATATTAGAACACGTAATATGCATGTGTTTTTGTCAGGAGTCACAAGGGAAAGGGAGATTCATGTTTTTAGGTTAGCTCATCTTATTGTTTTTATCATACATATATGAGACGTACCTCATACTTCTCTGGGTCCCTGAAAAGTTGACTGTTCGTATGGGCACTACACTTAATATTCTGAGTGGAGGTATATGACTAGAAAATAGGGAACTCATCTGTGTTAAAATGACAAGTTTGGTTTATAAGATGACTAATAAATCAAACGTTTAAAACTAAAAGAAATAGCTAAAGAGAAAATAGGTCAGACGAGCTAAATGGGTTAAGCGTCAACCATTGTATAATTATGTATTTATGTATTTACAACCTCAGTTCTTTACGTAAAAAGGTTGGATCTTTTTTGCAAATAGTTATTTGTAACCATATTCAGTATGTTAATTATTTATGTAATTATTGAAAGAACATTTATAAAATACGAGGGGGAAAACTAAGATGGTTTGGGCAGAGGAGAACGATGGCAGCACCTGTTAGATCAGTAGAGAACATCAACTTAGAGGGTAGGAGGAGTAGAAGTAGACCTAGGTTGACTTGGGACGAGATAATAAGGCGAGATATGGTAGTCTTGCACCTCTCTGAGCACATGATCGAGGATAGGAGTGAGTGGAGGCGTAGAATTAAAATTAAGGACTTTTAGTGGGTTCTGTGGGTAGGAAGGGTAAACGGTGACATGAGGGATCCCTCGCGCGAGGTGTAGGTTTTCCACATCTGCCCTTTATAGGTGTTACATGCCGCTTATTTGATGTACGCACTATCTAAATCTTTATGTGATATTTAACTGTGTTGTATGTTATATATTATGATTGCTATTGTTATTGCCTTTGTTAGCGAGTCGGGGGTCTCTTCGGAAGCGGTCTCTCTATCATCCAAGATAGAGGAAAGACTCGCCACCACATACTCCTCCTAGGCCCTGCTCTTGAGTAGGATATAATGGGTATGTTTGTTTGTTTGTTTATTGAAAGAAGACATAAATCGCTAGTTGTTTAGTGGACTTCTTTAGATTGGTCATAATTTTTGTTTGTTTGTTTGGAATAGTTATCCAACCAACCTATCTTGCCACGAGTAATGGAAAGTTTGTCCTTAAACCCCCTAAGTTCACATCCAAACCCGTAAGACATAATTAGGGCTTTTTACCGCCGCACACCGACACATCATACTTCAACGAAACCTAATCTTATGGTGAGTAGTTCTAGGTTGAATATTTGAGAGATATTGAACTTTCTCGTTTGGTAGGTAGCACCCAAAAAATCATCATAACTGAATTTACTTTCCACATTTTTGATTCAAGAAGAAAAGTTGGTACATAGACACTTATATACATTTGTCCAACTTAGTGTTCATAGTCTCGTTTACGATACTTTAGAAGCCATACAACAAAGCTTTTAAGCATAGTGTACAACTCCTTATGCATAACATCCCATTTATGCATAAGGTACCACTCCTCTTCTTTTAATCTCATCCAATTAATTTTCCACCACGTCATGTATCCCTCTCTCCCTTCTCTTGCTCCTCATCGGCTTCTACGCAGACATCTCTTTCTCCCAACCCAAATTTCGACCTTAAAATCAATCGTAGTTTATGGAGCAGAGCACCGGGAAACAACTGTAAACAAACAGAAGCAAAAGATGAGATAGTTTACGAGGAGGAGGTCGAAGACTTAATGAAAAATGTCGCTAATGGAAAATTGGAAATTCCTTCACTTAGTGGCGTTCTTCCCCGTGCAAAACCTTGCTCTTCGTGATAAGGTTTTGTTTGACTTTCGTGGTTAGTTCTTTTTTACTTTTATTTTTTTCTAATGAATAGTGAATATCTTCTTTGTTTTCAGCACAAAAACGGGTGTTGGGGAAGGGGGGAAGGTTAGGTATTTGAGAATTAAGATTTGATGTTTGCTTCAAGTTTTGGGATTTTATTTTAGCCTCTAAGTTACCAAATATTTTAATTCCCTAACAATACAACAATAAGATTTGTTAGCAATTTACTTAAAACTTTGCAGATTATCTTATTTTTTGAAGTTTTAATGTGATTTGATATCGTTCTAATGCCTTTATTATTTTTGATGCTATTAATAATAACTTTACAAAACTTGTTGCTAACTGAGTTGATTGTCGGTGGATGGGACAAGTATAAAGGAACATTTATGAAATTTCTCTTGGTGCAACAATTCTAAGGTAGCTTTTTGCAATTGGAAATGAGCTTTTATTTAGTGTATTTGATCATTCTGCATATTTTATAACTTAGAGTTGTTTCTTATATTTGAAGCTTACAGAGACGTGGCCATTTCATGTTTCCATCTGAGTGTGTGTACAATTGTATGCACGTATCATAACCGATTTCATGAACTAGGATGGTATTTTATTATTGTTATCAACCCAAATCAAATCTTTTATATTGTAATAAAATGTTACAAGAAGTCAAGAACTACTTAATGTTTCATTACACATCACAAAAGTCCGCCGCGAAGCGCGGGTTTTACTAGTTGAGCTTTAAAATGAACTGATATTTGATCTATTTAGTTACAAGTTGGAACCTAATGAAAGTGAGTCTATTGACTTAACCCTTTAGATTATCGGGCAACCAAAACACTATTTGCTTCTTATGTTAAAAAATGAAATACAATATCCATATCATGGATATAAAATACTTTTTATGTTCCCAACTTCATGGTAACAATCAATGATAATTGTATATCGAGTTCAACGCTGATCTAATGTTAGTTTAATTAATAGCGGTGGCAATGTGTAAAGTTTTAAACATCAGCATTATATACTACTCCATCAAAGCTCTTTAATCATGATAGCCATACTTGCTTTATTTTGATTAAACCCTTATATTAGGCTAAAGAAATAGAATTTAAAAAATAATTTGTAGCTTAATACATTTTCTATTTCTTTGAGATCTTTAGGATCAGAAAAGTAAAGATCAAACATGTTGATTGATTTGGGATCTTTATTCCAAAAATGACACATTGAAGGTCAAACAAACCCACTAGGGACTTTGTTTTTTGGACATTTAGGGTTGATCTTTAAATTTGACTCTTTCTTTTTTGGTTTAGACTTAAATGGTCACATGCTAGGTTAAAAAAAGCGCACCTCATGAGCGCTTAAGGCGTGAGGCGATTGGCTTGGTGTTTTTTGATGCTTTAATGACGCTTTTGTACTGAGGTGGCTTTTTGCTTTTTATATTAATTTTAAATAATCATTTTTGGATTTTTCTAGTTGTTGCATTGTTCTAGACTTCCAGAATGTGGTAATAGAGTTATTAAAACGTGTAATTATTTTTATCATTGTTTTGGTGTTCAAATTAGAAGTGTGGTAAATACTGTGTGGAGTTAAGTTCTAAATATTATATAGTTCATGACGTCTCAAATATTTGAAACTTTCTCCTCGTGCCTAAGACATGTCGCCTTGGCTTTTGAGACCTTAGTGCTTCGAAGTGCCTCTTATTAAAAATCAAGGTCACATCACACATGTATGGTAGATTTAATTATAGTAGTGAATTTTTGTCGTTTATACTTTATAGTAAATATGAAGAGATCAATTGTGATGAAGGTGCCACTTTATTTTTCCTAAATGGTCTAATTCTGTTTAACAAGGATTTACATGGATACTTTTCAAATTTATCAAGTCCCCTTATTTAATATACTAATACACACACATATGATAATTGAATTTAATGTCACGGGCAAAGTTTTTATCTCAATTAGTTTATAATGATCATGATTCCTATGAGGGCATTTTGGTCATTGTAGTCTTAAGTTCTTAGAAAGGTTGGAAAGTTTGCAGTATGGATGCTTTTCAAATCTGTTAAGCCCCTTATTTAATACACTTGTACACTGGCATATGAAATGGCATTAAATGTCACGGGCAAAGTGTGTATCACAATTAGTTTATAATGATCAAAATTCCAATGAGGGCACATAGTGCATTCAAGTCTTATGTTCATAGAAAGGTTGGAAAGTTTGCAGTTAGCGTGGAGGCTCCACAAACAGAGTAATTAAATTATGATAGGATGCCAAGAGTTACTTAAATTTGCCAAGTTTGGTTAATGATTTTCTTTACGATTAGCTTCATATCACATTATGGTTTGTTTGTTGTGATTGTGATGTTCTTTCATCATCTTGAATTGCTTTACACAACCAGGTGGTAATGATGATTCCTACCACGTTGGAGCAACGGAACGAAGAAATCCGGCTCATCGTCTTGACATGCGTAATAAATCAAGACCACCATACGATCTTAACGATAATAGTTTACTTGGAAAACAAGTAAGTCTTGAACCATTTGGTCGTTATGTGATAGTTTCTTATTTTTTCTTTCTAGTTAGCATTTTCCCAGTATTCAGTCTTGTGACTTTTGTTACAGATGATATGTGGTGCACTAAAGGTGCCTACCTCATTCTCTATGGGTGGCACCTTCGATGTCAAACCAGATGAACAAATTAATGCTGCAAAAGTTGACAATGGTGTTAGTGGAAAAGCAGCTTCAGGTAGTTGGATGTAATCCTTGCACCATATTTCTTCAACCAAATAATTGGAAATTACAACATTATGAGTGAGGATCTATCAACAGCCTCAAGATTTGTCATTGCTTCAATGCTTCTACTCAGGATCCCTCATGTAATATCTTAAGGTGATTACAAAGCGCAATATGTTTGAGGGTGCTTAAATTTTGTTATGCTGTTAAGGTTTGATATTTATATGGATAATGTTGTATATCCTTTTTACAATTCTTTCTACTTATAATAGTTTTTGTATTTGTTTGTTGGTTGTTTCCAGACCAAGTTTCTTTCTTTCTCTGTTACGTCATTTATATGTATAATTTAAATCAGAGTTTCTTGATGTTTATTATCTCAGTTTTAACATAGGTACTAGAGTTCTTCAGAAGTTTATGCCATGTTGATCTGATCAGTACTTGCGATGCATACTGGTCTATTAAGTATTAGCAGCTCTCTCTGACCAAAGCAACTTAACTTAAAAAAATTTTGTTGCTTCTGATCACATTTTCTTTTACTATTCAGATTCTTGCATGAGTGCAATGAACCAACATAAAGTTTTGGTGCTTCGTAGGCTGCTGGTGCTTTGCGTATATTCATTGGAGGCTTCAAGGTAATTGTGGCTATGTTGTCACATACATATTGGAAATTAGTAATCTAGAAATTGATAAAAACTACTTTCAGTGGGTTGATGCTGGGTGATGTATATTTTAATTGTTGTTTTTTAGTTTCTGTTAATCTTTTAGAGTTTAGACCAATAAAAAGAATTGTCTTTAAAGTCTATTTGGAAGAACTAAAGAGACATAGTGTTGATTGATGACAAATTCTCAAAACTGACTTTTAAAACATTTTCCCGAAAGCTATCTAAAATGAGAAAAACCACTGCTACTCTCCTTTAGAAGTATCATGGGTTTTTTTTTGTTTTTTTTTTGGGGGGGGGGGGGAGGGAATTGAATTATAGTTTGAAACAAAATATTGCACATTTATTTTATAAAAATACACGCTTATTAAATCGCCGAGTAACTTGTAGGATATTTACTTGTTCCTGACAGGATCTTTAGGTGGTATGTACAATGAACTCCAATGTATTAAATTGATATGCTGCAATATTGACTTTTTTCTCTACTTAAGTGGGCATAGATGGTGGAGTCGGGCCAGTTTTACCGGAAATGTTGATTGAAGATTGACCATAGCTGCCATTACTTCTGAATCCGCTGTGAATCAGTAACGACTGGTGCATGCTATCTTTTAAAGCATGATCTCAGTACAGAATAATTTCTTTGGTAAACCAACCTTGATTCTTGCAGTAGATAGCAGATGCCTCACCGTTCCCTACTGCATGCACGTAACTAAAAGTTACTTCACTTGGTTTATGCTTATTATTTTCGTCTAGCCTGATAAATGAGGCGGAAGAGCTCTCTTGCCTTGTTTAGTGAAGACCAAAAAGAATTAATCTGGTTGCGGGGCCTGATGCCTAAGTACTTGAAGAGCTCTCTGAGCACATGATCGAGGATAGGAGTGAGTGGAGGCGTAGAATTAAATTAAGGACTTTTAGTTCGACCAATAGGCAGGAAGGGTATTTGAAGTCTGGTTGCGGGGCCTGATGCCTAAGTAGTCCATATCTGCCATTTAACGGTGATTATTCCTGCTCCTATGATATATGTATGCTATGTGTCGTATGATTTATTGTATACTGTATGCTATGTGTCGTATGATTTACTTGAAGGATGTCTTGCAATCGGTATGGCTTTTTCTATACTGTATGCTATGTGTTGTAGGATTTATTATATGCTGTATGCTATGTGTGGTAGGATTTCTTGTATACGGTATGCTATGTGTCTTGTTTTCAGTATGGCTTTTGCTATCGAGCCGGGGGTCTCTTTGGAAGCGGTCTCTCTACCTAACAAGATAGAGGAAAGACTCGCCTACACCTACCCTCCCCAGACCCTGCTCTTGAGTGGGATATACTGGGTTTGTTTGTTTCAAAAAGAATTAATCTATGTTGAATAAGTTGGTCATGTTTGAAGGTAAAACCTTGTCTAGACCTATAAACAAGGCAACTAAATCTCTTACTGTTAAGCCAAGCTTTGATGATTGCGAAGTTTGTGTTAGTTATTGGGTATGATGACGTGTCTTCTAAAAACAAGTAGAATTGATTTGTGGGATGTTGACATTCTACTCATAAGATCGGTGCAAATGGGACAGGCTAACTCTGTTTGCTTTGAGCTAACTGGTAGGTTCAAGGTTGAATGAGTATTAAAAAAAAAGCTGAAGTAGGTACCTGTAGCAAAGAGGAAGAAATTTAGCTTGTATTAATAATGTTGGTGTTAACGTTTGGAGTCTGATTTATATTTTTACTAAAGTAGGCAACTGGTATAATTCCTATTAAGATAACTTGAAGAAGAAAGTTGAAGTTATTTTAAGTCCAGATAATATGTTTTTTTGAATTATTTATGTTTATGTATTTAGTCAAGATAATTGTTAGGGATTTGTTTTCTTATAGTTATGGATACAGGTAGTTTAGAAACAAGTAAAGGTAAGTATAAATAGTATTGGAGTCGTTCTTATCTTGATCCCATATCTCGTGGAGTTAGTTAGCATGCATGCATATCATATTATCTTTTCCTTATTAGTAGCATAATTTCTCTTGTATTTAAGATTATGGACCTCTCGATTAATGATAACAATCATGAATGAAATTAGTCTGTGATTCCCTCTTCATATCGTTTCTTTATGGTATCAGAGCGGGTCGGTCACGATTAAGATCATCAAGAACACCGACTGATGGCGGTGACAAAACAGATGCGTCCGAGCAGGGATCCAGCAATGGATCCATCGATTCAAACTCCTCCTTCTATCTTCACCCCTCCGACTACCCCAAACAACTCCATGTCAATGAGACGTTGATAGACAACAACTTCAACGATTGGGTTCAAGAGATGACCAATTTCTTGTTCGCCAAAAACAAGATCGGTTTCGTCGATGGAACCTTGGCAAAACCGGAGAAGACTGATGAAAAATACATGCCCTGGATGCGTTGCGATGCAATGATCAACGGTTGGCTCACCACCGCCATGGAAAAAGACATCCGGGGGAGCGTGAAGTACGCAAACACGGCGAAGGAGATATGGGATGATCTCCACGAACGATTTGGAAAAGAAAGTGCACCAAGGGCATACGAATTAAAACAAGCAATCTCTTTGACACGCCAGGAAGGGTCTTCGGTCTCAGCCTACTACACACGCTTGCGTGGATTGTGGGATGAGATTGACTCAATGCTTCCCAACCCACGGTGTGAATGCAGCGGTTGCAAGTGCGATCTTGGCAAAAAGCTTGTTGAACTAAAAGACAAGGAGAGGCTCTACGAGTTCTTGATGGGTTTAAATTCAGAATTCTCCGTAATAAAAACTCAAATCTTGGCGATGAAGCCAACTCCCTCAATGGGAACCGCTTACCACCTTATCGCCGAGGATGAACAACAACGCAATATCACGTCCAACAAGCCGGGAACGACCACAACAGAAGCTGCGGCTTTTCAGGCCGCCCAACCTGCCATGCGCACGATGCAATCACAGCGTTGGACTAGTGGACCGAGAGTCAAGAAGGATGGTGAGAAAACGGGTCACTGTTCGGTGTGTGATAAGGATGGCCACACGGCAGAAGGCTGTTTCAAGAGAATAGGGTATCCTGACTGATGGCCCGGGAAGACTAAAAGAGAAACAGTTAAGCCAAAGGCAGCGGCCGTGGAGACATCAAGCCAGATCCCAGGCCTCACAGATGAACAATACGAGGCATTCCTCAAACTCTTTGGCAAACATGGTGATCAAAAGAAAGAAACCAACGGGCCAGTGGCCAACATAGCAGGTATGTTTAACGACAATGGTGAGTGGATCGTAGACACGGGGGCTACTGAACATATGACTTGTGTGAAAGAGACTCTAGAAAACTTATCCATCTAAAGTAACGAGGCACCTGTCACTATTCCGAATGGTCACCGAGTCCCGGTCGAAGGAAAGGGAGACGTCTCTTTCACAGGAGCCATAAAAATCAAAGGAGTTTTGTTTGTTCCAAATTTTAAATGCAATCTGATTTCAGTAAGCCGACTAACGAAAGAACTGCATTGTGCCGTCACTTTCTTTCCGGATTTCTTTGTGATGCAGGGCTTGAGCACGGGGAGCTTGATTGGGTCGGGTAGATGTGACGGTGGATTATACAAGATGAAGACAAGAAAAGAAGTAAGAAGAGCAATGGTGGCAACCACAGTTGAGCAATGGCATAAGCGTCTTGGTCACCCTTCAAACGTTAAACTGTCTCATGTTGATTTTTTGGAGGTTTCACCCAGTACGAAGAATATTTTTTATGATTCATGCATTAAAGCTAAAATGTCTAGACTTCCTTTTCAATTAAGCTCAATAAAAACCGTTAATTGTTTTGACATGATTCATTGCGATATCTGGGAGGTTATCGTACTTTTTCTCTCACAAACGGGAGCTATTTTCTCACCATCGACGACGATTTCAGCAGGGCTGTATGGGTTTATATTATTAAACAAAAGAGCGAGGCAAGTGATTGTTTAATCAACTTTGTCAAGATGATCAAAAATCAATTTAAAAGGGAAGTAGGACGTATACGTTGTGACAACGGGGGAGAATTCACCTCAAACCGAATGAAGTCCTTCTATAACGAGCATGGAATCATGCTCGAAACCACGTGCCCCCACACCCCACAACAAAATGGGGTTGTAGAGCGCAAGCACAGGCACCTTTTAGAAATAGCCCGTGCGATCCGATTTGAAGCAAACTTGCCAATACGATTTTGGGGGGAGTGTGTAATGACAGCGGCCTACATCATCAACCGGTTACCCTCAAAAGTGATTAACTACAAGACACCTTATGAAATTGTATACAACAAGAGGCCATCCTACGATCACATGCGAATTCTCGGTTGTTTGGCTTATTTTTGGAACACCGACACCAAAGGAGACAAGTTTGCCCCTAGAGGCAAACCGGGTATCTTCTTGGGGTATCCCTACGGGACGAAAGGCTACAAGATCTACGACATTGAGGGAAAGAAAATGATAACAAGTCGTGATGTGAGGTTTGTTGAAAACATCTTTCCCTATGCTGATGGAAAGAATTGCAATTACAATGGTGATGAGGAGGTGATACAACAATATGGTCAATGGTCCGGATTGAGCCCAGGAACCAGCCCCGGAACCACAAGCGGTGGACCAGCCCCTTGCGAGCCAGACCAGCCCGACAACAATGAAACTAATCTGCACCCCACTGATGGGCCCCATGGACCAGAAGAGGCCCACACCCCCACATCACACCAAACAGCTAACGAATGCCCAACAATGGATAGCCCAAACACCAGCCCATCCCTAACCGACAGCCCAGCAACAAATAACTCCACACCAAGTGACGGCCCAGCCCCGTGGACGAATCCCGATCTCAGCAACACAACCCCTCGACTACAACGCATGAAAACACAACCTACCCGATTCAAAGACTTCAACGTTCAGCTTCCACCATCCATCGACCATGCGCATTCGATCCCCGATCAAGCTGCCCCGAGCACCTCGCCACAAAGCTCTACGGTACATCCCCTTGCAAATTACATTTCTTATGATAAATTCTCCCCTAAACATAAAGCTTTCCTTGCGGCCATCTCTTCGCAAGATGAGCCTAAGAATTTTCATGAAGCATCACAGGATGTACGTTGGCGAGAGGCAATGAAACGGGAAATACGTGCACTCGAGTAAAATGGCACTTGGACTTTGGAGCAACTACCGAAGGGCAAGAAAGCTATTGACTCGAAATGGGTGTACAAAATCAAATACCAACCTAATGGTGAAGTGGAACGATACAAAGCACGACTTGTCGCAAAGGGATTCACACAAATGGAGGGGGTAGATTATCATGACACGTTTGCCCCCGTCGCCAAGCTCGTAACAATGCGCACACTACTCAGTTTGGCGGTCAAGAAGAATTGGCTAATCCATCAGCTCGATGTAAACAACGCCTTCCTACACGGCGACTTGGAGGAAGAGGTTTACATGAAGCTGCCCCAAGGCTTCTCTACCCAAGCTGAAACGCGAGTTTGTAGGCTCCGAAAGTCCCTGTATGGTCTCAAGCAGGCATCCCGTAATTGGTATCACAAGTTCACCAAAGCCCTTGTACATCTCGGTTACACACAGTCGAAGGCGGATCATTCCCTCTTCATTTGCAAAGAGGAGAACACCTTCACTGCCGCCTTAATATATGTCGATGATGTCATCATCTTGGGAAACAGTCTGCCAATGATCAACCACACGAAGAAACATCTTCATGAGCTTTTCACCATCAAGGATCTAGGCACCTTGAAGTACTTTTTGGGTATAGAGGTGGCTAGAACTGAAGACGGCCTCGTGTTGAGTCAACGGAAATACACGCTAGACATCTTGAAGGAGATTGGTCTGGAAGGATGTCGGCCAAGCCCATTTCCAATGGAACAAAATTTAAAGTTGGACCGTGATCTTGAAGAAGAAAAGGTGGATGCCGGGTCTTATCGGCGGTTAATCGGAAAGCTTTTGTACCTCCAAGCAACGCGTCCAGATGTGGCATATTCCGTCAATTTACTTAGTCAATTTGTTGTCGATCCACGTCAAAGTCACTGGAATGCCGCGATGCGTAGTACACGTTATTTAAAGGTCACACCGGGTCAAGGAATCCTCTTACCAAAGGAAGGTGGAACTCAACTAGTGTCATACTGTGACGCCGACTGGCTTGGTTGTCCGTCGACGAGACGATCCAGAACATGTTATCTGTTACTTTTGGGAGGGGCCCCAATTTCTTGGAAATCGAAGAAACAGTCAGTCGTCTCGCGATCCTCCGCCGAGGCTGAGTATAGGGCCATGGCAACTACCGTTAGCGAAGTTCTTTGGGTTCGCTTCTTACTCAGCGAACTTGGCGAAACTATGCACGAGGGAACAACTTTGTTTTGCGACAATCAAGCTGCTCGAAACATTGCCAATAACCCGGTCTTCCATGAGCGAACAAAACACTTTGAAATGGATTGCTACTTCGTTCGAGAGAGGGTAGAGTCAAAGGAAATTCAACTGGCTGCTATCGCTACGCAGTCGCAAATTGCAGATTTGCTTACGAAACCGCTTGGCGCTCAGCGGTTGAAAGAACTCCTTGTCAAGCTCGGCATGAAAGATTTGCATGCTCCCGCTTGAGGGGGAGTATTGGAGTCGTTCTTATCTTGATCCCATATCTCGTGGAGTTAGTTAGCATGCATGCATATCATATTATCTTTTCCTTATTAGTAGCACAATTTCTCTTGTATTTAAGATTATGGACCTCTCGATTAATGATAACAATCATGAATGAAATTAGTCTGTGATTCCCTCTGCATATCGTTTCTTTAAATAGGGGTGCAGGACAATTTTTTACGTATGGTTTCCTATTTTAGTAATAGTAATAGTGTGTACCTGAAATTAGGTCAAAATCCTGTTGTGTTCTTGTGTTTGTTTGATTGGATTAATTTTTTAACACATCTTATTTAGTAACAAAGAAAGAATATTTTTAAATGCATTCCAATTTCAAAGTAGGGTTTGTTAAATAGCTTGAAGATTGTTCCAAAAAAACACGCTTGAAAGTGGCTTGTTTACAAGTTGAGCTTGCTTAGCTCGAAACGTTTACAAAATTAAACTGGCTTTTGGCTTGAGTTTATTTTTATTGATATGTATGTATACAAATAATTGTGTGTGATTGGTTTTGTTGTCATTTTATTAATAACAATAGAAGAGTGATGAAATATAAACTATATACTTCAATAAATATAATAGAACAAAATATAAATTACAACTGTCCTTGATGTGATTTTATCTTTTGAATGTGACCATTATTTGTAACACTTGTAAGTGTTTTTTTTTTTTTTTTTTTTTTTTTTTTTTTTTTTTTTTTTTTTTTTTTTTTGATGTTGCAAATTATACAAGCATTCATAAAATCTTCAAAGATTTTTTCCATGTGCCTTTTTTTTCTTCTTCTATATCTCATCTCTCTCATATTGCGCATCTAATTCTGGATCAATTGGTTCATATGCACCTCGTTCATCTGGACGTGGCCCAGTGGCTTCGTCAATACCACAATCACAATTCACAAGAAGTTCTAACCACGTTCCCTTGATCTTCCCAATCATCATTATCGTCAGCTTTATAATCATCATCTCCATCTCCATCATCATCATCATCATCTCCATAATCGACTTTATCTAAATACTCATCTTTTTTAGATTCATCGAGATCCACCACTCTCCTCTGATAATCTTGCTTCACCAACCTCAACATGCTCAGAATCAACTCCATTGCCAAATGCCAGATCAACTTTCTTTACCTCTATCTCCGTCTCTCTCTCAACTTTAGTTTCTCTCACAATCTCTGTCTCTTTCACGATCTCTGTCTCCTTTTCATATATAGCCTGATCTGGAACCCTTTCTTGTTCTGTTGTTCTAGAAGTAGAATCTCTAATCTAATTAACTAAGCTTTGAACATAATTGTACATGTACATCACATGTTCTTTTCATGTCATGATCCTTGCTTCTTTAATTTCACTATTAAGCTGTAATATCTCAATATTTTTTGCATTGTTATAGCTTTTTTTCTCAAGACGTTGAACTCTGTTCTGCAATAATTGAATATCCACAGGAATCTATAATGAAGTGCTCTCACGCCTAGAATGTTCACATGAAGTGTTTAAGAAGACATCAGGATTGAAACTTTGAAATTCTCCTAAATCTCTAGGTGTAGTAGTATATCTAGAGCTGAAACTTGAAAATATGGTGCTTTAGTAACTGTAACACTCACTAGAATATCAGAAAGTCGGGCTGCACTGGCTGTAACTTGAACATTAGCCACAAGATCCACTTGTACTTTGTCTCAACAATAGTTGGAGTCCTTGGCTTCCTGATTAAACATCCCTTCCTCCGCATCTTCTCTTCCATCATTCTTTCTTGCAATTTTCTTCAATCTCTTTATGGTGGGATTCCTCAAGAATATAATCCCTATCAGCTTCCTTTATAGTATGTTTCTAAAAACCAAATAGAGTAGGATCCCCTAGTCCCTGCTTCAAGGTAATTGGAACCATCCCGATATCATCGCTACCGGTTTATGAGTCTGAGCTGATTCAACAACACCTTCTACATCCTTTGCCCTTGCCGTTTTCTTTTGTTTTAATGAACTACCCAAAATGTCAGGGGAAGTCTGTACGGATGATTGGCTAATAGGTTTAGACACTTGTGGTTAATGTTGAGCAACTGTTGTTTGTTGCTGTTCTGGTTGTTGCTATACTTGTGGTTGTGGTTGTGGTTTTGGTTGTTGCTGAGCTTGAATTTTTGTTAATCTACTAAGCTTGGCAAAAATGAACACTATAATGTGCATATCCTTTTGCACCCATCATGTAAGAGAATACATCTTGTTTAATAACTGTAATGGTTAAAGCTGGAGTCTCTTGGGTAGCAAACTCTGGATGAAATGTATTGAGTATCATCTGGATGAATTAAATAAATATCAGAAACTTTTTGGTTCCCTTAGCCACAACATTCTTTTGCATCTTAGAAAATATAGCTTTGGAGATGTTGTATGGATGCTCTTCAACTAATGGCATTATCAAAGAAGCAAATGTAGAACTCATGCTATCTATACTTGCCTTTAAGCTGCTCAGAAAATGAGCAACCAAATCAAAAAAATATTTCTAGTTGGAGGCAAATACTTCTTATTCAATGAAGGATAACTAAACTCATATCCTATGTGATCCAAATAGTCTTTCACAGCGGCATCCTCTATCTTGATGGGAGTATCAAGAGTATCACAAAGCTGCAATACTCTGTTGATAATTTTGGTTGTAATGGTGATATCTTTCCCCCTGACCTTGGTGATGATGCATAGATTGCCTTGATCATCTCTCTTGTTGGCAACAGTTTTCCAAAAATCTTTTACTAATTCTTAATATACAGGCATACTTGTACAAATACAATAGAACATCGTCAAGTTCTTTAGCTCCTTAATCATTGGCCGAAAATTTGTTTTTCCTCGGATACTTTCCTGAGATATGCAACTCTATTTTGATTCCTTACATATCCCAACTCTCTAGTCATATGCAAAATAAAACAAAACTAAAATTAAAATCAATATTGAATAACAAATGAAATTTGCAAAACTTTTTTTAAAGTTTGTATGAAACTAAAAAATTTCACAAAATATAACTAGTTTTTGTAAATACTCAAGTTCTCGCACACTGTTCTTGCGAGAACTTATGTTTTCGCAATATTTGAATTGAGTCGACATGCTTTCGCAAAACACAATAAACCGATTAAGTTTTTGCAAAACCCTAAGGTTTTCACGTCTATTCAAATGATTTCAAAAGATTTTGCTTATACCCATTGTACGAAAGCTGAGTATTTTAATCTTGAAATTCCATCAAATGTTAAGTCCATTGATCAAGTTTATAATTCATAGTGAAGTCTCTATACGTAATAATAAGTCTAAGTTCATTTTAATCGTTTTAATCAACCTAATAACCTCTTTCGGACTAAAGTTGACCTAACACCCAAAAACTCCTATGAAATCTCGAAATCGTTGAGGAATAAAGGATTTCAAATGAACTAAACCACCTATAATGATAATGGAACTCAAGGTGAGTCTAATGATTCATAGTAACAACAAGAGTCAACTGAAATCTATATCACTGTCTGAGTAAGATGAGTATGCAAAAAGTTTTAGAATGAACTGGTGTTCACAAAGGATAGCTATTATTACAAACAAAAGTTTTCGCAACAATTGAACATATGACATGTTTTCACCTAGGGATGTTTCTCATAAGTTTATTACGAAGACATTCCTTTTCAAACTTTGCAATTTTTCAAAAAAAATTAACTTTTTAAATTATTAAAAAAATTATTTTTCACAAATAGACTCACAATAATTTTTATATTTTTCAAAAACTTCAAAACTTCAACAACACTTTTGACCAGATTACATAACTTTTTGTGACTTTTCAGTTACAACATCATATTTTTCAAAATATAGTATTAATATATTCCGACTGCATTCAGAATAAGAGTAGTTAAATTGATTGTCAATATCTTTGTCTATTTTAAACTCATGCTTCAATCTATGTTTAAACAAACATGTTGTGATGCTTATCATATTTTGATATGATTACATTAGTCAAATGAAACCCACAATTAGAAATCCTATAAAGAACATCTATCAAGCTTTAAGACACTGTTGAATTTTCATGTTACCCTAACTTAAACTTAAACTTCAACTTTTCATCTTTAATCGGAAATCTTATTGAGTATTTGATTTTTCTAGGATATAACTATTTGAGCATAACTAGCCCGATAAATATTTTTTAACATGGAATTTAACAAGTCTTGGGACTTACCAGTCGTTCGGTTGTACATGCATGCTAATCCGGTCTTGAAAGCTCAGTCTTTTTAATCTGTCTCCCGTGTCTATACATATTTTAAATAAGAAAATATTTACCCTATAGTATGCATGCTTTTTAACATATCTTTTTTTGTGTGTATCATTGACATCTTTAATTTCTAAATGGCATTTGGGGTGTCTGTGTGCGCGCGTGTGTATATATATATATATATATATATATATAATGTATATATATATACATGTATATATATACATGTATATATATACATGTATATATATATATATATATAATGTATATATATACATGTATATATATATACATGTATATATATATATATACATACATGTATATATATACATGTGTATATATATATACATGTGTATATATATATACATGTGTATATATATATACATGTATATATATACATGTATATATGTGACATCCGGTGATTTTCCGTTACTAAACTCCGTTAGTTCCGTTAAGTTTACATACACGCGTCGTAAGCACACATAGTTGTCGTTTGACGTTGGTGACCTAATAATAATTAATAATGTTAATTTAATAATAATCTACTTGATTAGATGATTATTGTGTTATGCTTATGTGTTTATGCGATTTAAAGACTATTCGGGAATTTTATCGCGTAACGCGAAAACGCGCGTGTTATTTCGTATGTCTTGTGTTTTTACAAAATAAAATATCTAAGGGTTACCATTAATTTATATGTTAATATTATTAAGTTAATAACACATTACAAATAGTTAAAAACTTAATTTTATAAAAATAACAAAATGCAAGTTTAGAGGGGGTATAAATGTAAATTGGCTAAAATAAAACAACCCAAACCCCACCCAAACACCATTGACCGACCTGCAGATTCTTCCCTCCCTCAACCTGCGATTTTCAGCCTACAACACTCAAATCTTCATGGTTTTGATCGATTCCAAGCACTAGAACGCGATTTGGACCTTCCTTGACAAGTATACACGTGAATTGAAGGTTAGTTTGATGTTTTTGTGGGTTTCTTGACTTGGCCGAACCATAGGCTGCGAAATTGATGTTCATAGCGCTGAAATTTGATGTTTTGTTGATGTTAACATGTTAGTTAGGTTGTATGTATGTTGTTTAAGGTTGATTATGCAAGAAAACTACACTTTTGGTTGATTGATCATGAACCTTGATGTACATGAACCCTAATTCGAAAATTTTGGGGCTTTTGTGGAATTGATTGTTGTTTGATGTTGTTTGGATGTTAATTAGTTAGTATGAATGTTAGAAAAATGAATTATGCAAGAAATTGGTGAATTGAGAACTTTGTTCATAGGTTACTAAAAATAGTAACTTTTGTGTATGAACTTGATAATTCAAGGATGAATTGGTGTTATTAGGGTGTTAATGATGTTGTATGAACATTGGGATTATGATATGAATGCTAGATTGATGCTATGAATGCTAGAAATCTTAGGTTGGATGTTGTTGTTCATATATGCCAAAAGTAGAAACTTTTTTAGATATAAATTGATGAATTAGGTTGGTTTGATGTTGTTGATCATGCTTGGATGTTGTTATGAGCTTGAAATAGTATATTATTGATGAATGTATGTTTATGGTTGTTTAGTAGGTTTTGGGATAAACTTTCCAAAATGGAAACTTTATTTGGATGAACATTGGATATTGGAAATTTGACATGTTCATGACATTAGGATCATGCTAGAATGCTTGTTGTGGATGCCTAATATGTTAGAATCTGAGATTTGGGTTGTATGGAATGTTTAGTAGGTTATTGGGTGATTTATGCACTTTGATGATCATGTATGGTTTGGTATGTTGATTAGTAACTAGGACATCATGTTTGGGACTGGAAATTG